>PVIU01004902.1:83587-120652 GCA_004026605.1 Ondatra zibethicus | reverse complement strand
ACCCTCCCACTCCCCCAAGCTCTCCCCAGTCCTTCCCTTCTCCTTTCTCCTTCCCCCTCTTCCCTTCCCCCAATCCCACCTCCTCCCCTACCCCTACCCCCATGCTCCCAACTTTTGCCTGGCGATCTTGTTTGCTTCCAGTTTCCAGGAGGATCTATATATGTTTTTGTTTGGGTTCACCTTGCTATTTGGCTTCTCTAGGTTTGTGAACCATAGGTTTAATGTCCTTTGTTTATGGCTAGAGTCCACTAATGAGTGAGTACATACCATATATTCATCTTTTTGGGTCTGGGTTTTTTCACTAAGGATAGTGTTTTCTATTTCCATCCATTTGCATGCAAAATTCAAGATGTCATTGTTTTTTGCGGCTGAGTAATACTTTTGATAAAGAGTGGACTTCAATTTCGTGGAAATTGTTTTGTTTAGTTTTGTTTCTCCTATTCAGGGATAAAAGTGGATTCTGCTATGTAGTAAGAAGGCCACTAGTTTGTTTGTTTCTGGCTGCTCAGCCCTGGAATAACACAGAAACCATATTATTCACAATATTGTTTGTCCAATAGCTTAAGTGTATATCTGGCTAACTCATATCCTGAACTAACCCATCTTTATTAATCTGTGTATCGCCACATGGCTGTTGCTTACTGGGTGAAGTTCTGGTGTCTGTGTCCAGTGGGGCTACATGGATTCTCTCTGACTCTGCCTTTCTTCTCCCAGCATTCAGTTTAGTTTTCCCTGCCTAGCTCTGTTCTGCCCTATCGGGCCAAGCCAGTTTCTTTATGAACCAATGGTATTCACAGCATACAGAGGGGAATCCCACATCACTGCTACCTGTAGCTTTCACATAGAACACTTTTTTATTTTTAAAATATTTAATTATTTTATGCATATCTGCATATTACACACATGTAGGTATGTGCATATTATGTACATACATGTATGTGTGTGTGTGAGTATGTATACACAGAGGCCAGGAGAGGGTATCAGATGTCATTCTCCATCACATTCTATCTTTTTCCTTTGAGATGGGTGTTTTCCTGAAACGTGGGTTTGCGTTTTCTCTGCTAGACTGGAAGCCAGCCAGCCCCAGTGATCTTTCCTTCCCTATCCCCTTTGGGCATTTGTGAGGATGCATCTTGTTGTGTGCATGCTGGGATCTGAATCTGCTATGGGTGATTTTGGGATCAATGCTCTTATACTCTCTGCCATCTCTGCAGCTCCAACACTGTTTTAAAATGTCTTCGTTAGAGTTTTTATTTCTGTGAAGACATATGACCATGGCAAATTTGTAAAGGAAAACATTTACTTGGGTGGCTTACAGTTCAGAGGTTTAGTCCATTATCATCATGGTGGGACATGGTGGTATGTAGCCAGACATGGTGCTGAGGAGGTAGCTGAGAGTTCTACATCTTGAGCAGGCAACAAGAAGTGGGCATGACTCTAGCATATATGAGACCTTCAAAGCCCAGCCCTACAGTGACACACTTCCTTCAACAAGGCCATGCTTACTCCAACAAAGCCACCCTTCCTAAGAGTGCCGTTCCTTTTGGGTGCCATTTTCTTTCAAGCCACCACATTAAGGGAATTAGAAACTGTACCCTCAGTGAACAGCATGAAGCATGCAGTTTTTTCACTGATATAGTCACACTGTAAAGTAAGGTGAGCTCCCCTACTCACAGAACTGGAACTAGCATCTGGGAACTCCAAGGGACTGAGTCTTTCCTAAGTTTTAAGTCACTGCATTTAGGAGGAGATCATCAACACAGAGGCTTCAGTGTTAATGAAGTCAGTCCGTCCATCACTCCTGAGGCTCTGCAAGGCACTGGCTTCCTTCGCAGTCACACTTTTAACCACTTCTCTTGCTGATCCTGTTGCAGCCATGCAGCTCTCTTGTGCTACTCTCCCTAAAACTCCAGCTAACTTTACTTTATGCCCCTTCTTGCCAAGGAGATTTTTCCAAATTAATTTCCTCATGGCTCCTCACTTCTTTCACCTATCTACAGGGAGGGAAGGCTCCCCATGTTAGCAAATGTGGTTTTTATTTTCTGGGGTCATTGATTGCTGGCTCATATTTTGTGTCATTTAAACATGTTTGTGTTTATGTTTGAGGCTGAGTTTCCTTATTTTCTCTTATTAACACAACTGATCGTATGTTTTTGTTTTCCCATAAAAGGTCCTCATTTTAATGGTCTTCTTTAATTTCTTTTTCAAGTTAGACATTATAGTTGTAGATAGTTTTAGGGCTAATATGATGATGGTGGAGAGGTAACAGAGAGATGTTGGCTGTAGGGAACAATGTTTCTGTTTGCCAGAGGAGCTAAGTTTGTGAGCTCTCCTGTACCACATGACAACCACAGAACTGGCGGTGATGTACTGTTCAAGATTGCTCACAGAATAAATTTCAGTCTCATTACAGAAATTAAAAAGGGAGGTGTACCCACACAAGTGAGCTTGATTTGGTCACACCATTGTCTGCATGCTTAGAAACAACATCTGTTCTCTGTAATTGATTACAGTGTGCACACTCTTACCAGTGTTCCGGGAAGTAATATAGTTTCCAATCACACCACTTATAGTGAACAGTAATGTCAACTTTTGTAACTGGAGGTTTCTCTCCCATTAACAAGTTCCCAAATAACTACTCTGAGATTTAATATTAATTACAAACGGTTTGACCTATTAGCTCAGGTTTATTATTAACTAGTTCTTACAACTTAAATTAACCCATTTCCATTATTCTATATTTTACCATGAGGCTTGTGCCTTGTTACCTCTCATCTTGCTTTTCCAGCATCTGCTAGTGTATCCCAGACTTTGCCTTCTTTTTCCCTTTATCTTTGCTTTATCTGTGCGGGATTTCCTGCCTAATTCTGTTCTGCCTGGCTATTGACCAAATCAGATTCTTTGTTATCCAATGGTAGTAAAACATATTCACAGTATACAGAGAGGCATGCCACATCAAAGTCTACATTTTGTGTCTTTGTTACCTTTAATAATTAATCCTTTAAAATTTTGGTTTTTGGTTAGTGTGCAAAGTGGATTTCATCATGATGTTTTATAGGTGTATCTCATCATACTTGGCCTATATTAGCCGTGCCTAGTACGCTCCTCTGTCTATCCTCTCTCTCAATTAAAGACCAGCTGGCAATTATTATCTCAGCTTTTAGGGCCCAGCAGGGCCCAGAAGGGCTGACATGACACCCAGGACTCTAGATTTGCTTTCAAGATGAAGCACATGTACAGGATGCTAGATCCCATTGTTGTCTAGTCATGAGAGCATCTGATACCCTTGGACAGTAAAGGCCAGGGTAGAGTTGAGGGTCAGTATTAGAAGGTAGTATGTGGCTATAGGGTTCAATCTCTATGAGATAGGGTCTCTGGTGTAAGAGAGGGATCTAAGGTTATCATAAAGAAGGCGAGAGACTATGGAAACATTAGTAAAATATTGTAATTCTGCATGAAGGTATCTTCCTTTGGGATTACTGTAAGTGCCCATTTTTCTCTGGGCATCTTAAAGGAACATCTGCATATAATTCAGGTTCTCATTGGGAAGTGTAATACTCTGTGTTGCTTAGATACAACTCAGCTCCTTTTATTTAAACCAGATCCTGCAGGAATGAACCTTACTTTGCATGTATATTCAATATTAGGACAACTTTATGGAGAAATAAAAAAATAAATAGAAAAAGAAAAGTGGGGTCCAAGGAAGACAGGTGGAAGAGGGATAGTTTGATCCCCAAACTGTGGGTGAGTCTTAATGTCCACGCTTTATGCTGCCACATTTCTCCATAGCAACTTTTTTCTCGACTCTCACTGCTTGCATAAAGTTAGCATAACCAGCTTCCCTCACAACCTCGGAGAGCTTGGTCTCTGAACAAATGTATGGTTGATGTCATTGGTTGCTGCTGCAGTGCCAAACCTAGAATCATGTCCTCATACTTCCCGAAAGTCCACATTGTCAATGTACAGTGCCAGGAGCTAGATCAGAACTCCATCAGGTAGGTGCTCAGTCTCATGTTTTTAAAGCGATCTTCCTTCCAATTACTTAGAATCTTAAAGAAAAAGGAATCAAACATAGCATGTGCCTTCTGTACAGGAGTTGGTATTTTTTGAAGATTCAGAGAGAAAAGGAGATTTCTCCTACGTAACAAATGAAAAGGAAGGCAGGAGACCATCTCTGCACAGAAGTCCACTGCCCAGGGTCTGAGCTGCTTAGTGTTTCCTCCAGTGAGCTCCCAGGGGTTCTCCTTTTTGGAAAACATAGTTTCCAACTCCTGTAAGGAAGAAGAAAATTATTCGGTCACAGAATGACCAAAATCACAAATACCATTTCTCCAACTCCTTTGGTTCATTTTTCTCATTTGTGAATGCTCTGGATCTTTTGGGCACATTTCTTCCTTACCCTGCCTCAGTGGCTTGCCTCCACTCAAAAGTGCCCAGTAGACTCCTCCTCATCATCATTATTTGGTTTTGTAAGACAGGATTTCTCTTTGTAACAGTTCTGTAAACAGTCCTGGCTGTCCTGGAATTTGTGCTGTAGACCAGGCTGGCCTTGAACTTACAGAGGTATACCTGCCTCTGCCTCCCAAGTGCTTGGATTGAAGGCGTGCACCATCACTGCCAGGTGACCCTGTCATTATTTTTTGCCTTATGGCATGAACAGAAGTGATGTAGAGGCCCCACAAACCCTGTTCCACTGTGAAACTGGGAAACAAAGAATTGTAGGAACTTATAATTCTCAGATATATTCCTTAAGCATTTGATAATATTATAAAAATGCAGGTTTCCTTCCTCTTTACTCAAATAACTGGATTCTCATGTTTGGGCCAGAGACAAGGAGTCTGACTATTTTATAAGAACTCAAGGTGACTCTGGTGCAGGCACTGATGCTAAGTTGGAGACAGGATGAGTGTGTTTATTTTGCCCACTCAGGCAGCTTAATCCATACTTTAGTAGTCAACAGATTTAACCTGAGTCAGTTAGAGAAAGTGTTAGCCTCAAGTCCAAGAGATTCCGTAAGTCAGTGGGTTGTTTTACTTTTGGAAAGAAGATAAAGTATAAACAATTACATATTTCATGCTGCTCAATGAAAAATGGCCATGTCTATTTGACCTTCCTTTGTCATAGTTCTCCTTCTTCCTGGAACCCAGGAGTCAGCTCTGAGGATATTTATACTTATCTTCTTACATGTACATATGTAGTGATTCTTTCTTGCTCCACAGCCCTGTCCATCATGTTGCTAATAAGTGTCAAGTACATGTGGGGAGCCAAGTCAATTCCTATTTTTAGAAGCATAGTCAACATCTTAATTTTTATTATTAATTAAATTTATTAATTTATTTCACATCCTGAATGCAGTTTCCCCTTCCTTCTCTCCTGCCATTTTCTCTCTCTGCCTCCCACGCCCCCACTCCACTCCTCCACCACCAACTCTATGCTTTGTTACTATCAATATCTTACTTTCAAATTTATAACCTTAGGCCAAGGACACTGACTTAGGGAGATGTGAGTCTTCTGGGGGTGGAGCATGGACAGGTGCACTTTTTTTGGGGAATTTCGAATTTAAACACCAAGTCTGAGTATGTTCAGTGTTCTGCGAGGGTCCTTCATTATATTCTTCTGGCTTTCTGAGGACTCAGTGATTCACAGAGAGTGAGGAATTTCTGTTCCAGATGTTGCTCTCTGACTTAGGAGGTTCTGTTTATTGAAATTTTGCTGAAGGAAAGCTGGAGCCCTGAGATTCATTAACCTCTTAGGTGGACATTAGCCTAGTACTTATTAAAGTTTGGTTTTACCCAGACATACCCAAATAGACTCTCATCCTGTTTCTGTGCTTCTACATCATATCTAGGAAGACAGAACCACTTGGCACAGCAACGTTGGTGGAATATATTTCACTGATTTTCACAGAATAATGGACAGAGGTGTGTGAGGTGAAGGAGTCGCAGACACAGGCATTTGAGTGGAGATGTTGAAGTCAACTGGAAGAGAATAAAATCTCTGATCCCAGAGATTGTATGCCTATTCTATTGAAGGATTCTTTATTTATGCAGAGATGACTTGTTAGAAGGAGCAAATGTCACCAATCAAGAGGCAGGTCATCAGATCCACTGGCCCCTGAATGCTGACGCTGGGCTCGGCTCCCACCTGTTGAGCAATTCTGCTGCGCCACTGTCCTTTACACCTTTTTCTTACACGGGGCTCTGATAGCTGTTGCTCTTTCTGTCTCTCTTTCTCTGTCTGTCTATTTTCCTTCTTTGCTTTCTTCCCTCTTCTCATCTCCATCTCTGTCTCTCTGTCTTCTGTCTGTCTCTCTCTTATCCTCTTCTTTTACCTCCTGATTCTTTATTTTGTTTTGGTACTCCCCCAGTAATGCTTGCCGATTCTCCCTACTTTTTGACATTTACTGAGAACATGTGTGACTGGCATTGTAGTAAACACTTTAAATGGATTATTTCATGTAGTTCTTCTAAAAACCTTTAGTAGGCGCTATAACTTTCCCCTGGCTTTTCTTTCTTTGAAAATTTATCTATCTATCAATATATTTATTTATTTTACATTCTGGTCGCAGTCTTCCCTCCCTCCTCTCCTCCAAGTATCCCCTCTCCACCTTCCTTCTGTTCCCACCCTCCCCAATCAACTCCCCTTCTGTTTCTGTTTAGGAAAGGGCAGGTCTCCCATGAGTATCAACAAAACATGGCATATCAAGTTGCCATGTATTAAGGCTGGGTAGGGAGAGCCAGTATGAATAGGTCCCAAAAGCCCGTTAAAGAGTCAGAGACAGCCCCTGATCCCATTGTTAGGAGTCCCACAAAAGGACCAAGCTACACAACAGTAACATATATGCACTCTGCCTAGGTCAGTCCCATGCAGGCTTCCTAGTTGTCAGTTCAGTCTCTGTGAGCCGCAGTGAGCCCAGGTTAGTTGATTCTGTGGGTTTTCTTGTGGTGTCCTTGACCTCTCTGGCACCTACAATAGTTTCTCCCCCTCTTCTGCAGGATTCCCTAAACTCTGCCTAATGTTCAACTGTGGGTCTGCATCTGTTTCCATCAGTTGCTGGATGAAGCTTCTCTGATAACAATTGGGCTAGGTACCAATCTGATCACAGGAGATGGCCAGTTCAGGCTACTTACTTATCCATTATTGCTAGGACTGTTAGCTGGCTTTGAGGTTAGACACTGTGTTCATATGCCCTATGTCTTTTAGTAGCTTACTCAGGATTGAACACAGAAGAAGTTTCTCCTTTATGCCTCATTTCAAAATCTGTTATTTGAACAAGGAATTTATGCTACATTTCTTATGAAATATATCCATCTGCCTTCCACAGATACTGTTTTCTGGTGAGTTCACACAGTTCAAATAATGAAAATCCAAATATAGGATTCCTATCTTCTATATAGTGGGCATGGTGCTCAGACTTCTGTTTATCAAACAATTGGAAAACACCCCTTTGAAGATAGTCTACCTTTATTACTGGAGTTGGAACTGAAACAATGTCTACCACCCAAAGAGTAACTATTCAACTGATTCCAATTCCTGACGATGGAGTGAGAACTGAGTTCCCCTGGGAAGGATAACACTTTACTTTGAGGCTTACTTTGGCTTGCAAAGGATATCCCACATGTTTTTGATGTTGTGGTGAAATGCAGCTTTAGTGCTCATATCTAAGCCATGAACACAAAGAGCATCTTTGTTAACATCCAGGTATCTTTCCAAGCAGGGCAGGTAGGACTTTAAATTGGTGCACTGAATATTTTTCCAAGGAATGTTCTTGAGTATTGTGTCCTGAGTTTGCTACAGTTCCATACACATTCTCTGTAAAAGTTGGTTGTGACAAAGAGGGCCTTAGGGAGAAAGAGAGCATGAGAAAATGAGAGACTTCGCTTTAAATATAGTGGAAGGCTACACCCAGAGAACTCAACCTAAACTCTGAGACATGGGGACCATCTTAGACAATTAATGGATCTTTTCTGATATCAAGAAGCTTAGAGCTAGTTTGGATGGAGATGTGGGAAACCACATCAGTAGCCTCCCTAGTAGGACAGGCGTCTCTGCCATATCTAAGTCAGTGAAGTACTCGCTAACTATAGCCAACAGCCAAACTGTAGTAGATGGAGTCCTGGGGTGAACGCTCTAAAAGAGGGCTCCAGCAGCATAAATTTTCTAAAGAGGGGAACTCATAACACTTAGCGAGGCCCAGGGAAGGTTTCACTGGAGAAGGGGTACTCAAGACGGGCTTTGGTAGGACAACTGGACTTTGTCAGGTGAGAGGAAGGGAAGCTCATTATTTAGGAGTAACCACACGAGAAAGGCCCAAGGAAGGACTGCGGTGAGATGGCCAGACAGTGATGAGAGTGTCCGCACTTTAGTAGAGTAAAGGCCCCCTTCCTTGTCCAGGAGGCCTGGTATAGAGAGAACTCTCAGCACAACTGTGGAAGAACAGACAGGATTAGACAGGCCATGTAAAGGTACTTGAGTTGGGGTGGCATCAGCTGATCCACAGGGAGAACATAATGGCCCGCTGAACAACACCTCCCCGCCCAGCAAAGGGCAGCTCAGCTGGAGGGGCAAAACCCTGAGGTTTCCAAAGTTAGGATGGGATCAGCCTGGGAAAGACAAGAGCTGGAACAGCTAGGGGTGAACATGTCACTCTGTCATTTCCCAGGGGGATAAGCATTTCTCCTCAAAGTTTATTGATGGTTCTTCATGCCAGTTAAGTAGTCCATGAGCATTTTTGACATATTAAGAACAAAGCTAGACTAATCATATTACACCTGCTCTTAAAAAGTCTTGGAAAAGGGCCCATGTTCCGTAAATAGCTCTGTAGCCAAGCTCCTGTGTGCAACCCTAATGAAACCCATTGCATAATAAACAGACAAACAGAAAAGATATGAAAAGAGAACTAGGCACAAAGAGGAAGGGGGTAAGAGTGAGCAGTGCAGTGACACACGAAGCAATGTGGGCTGAATGATCAAAATACATCATATACATATATGTAAGTGTCACATGAAATCTGTTAGAATGAAGAAAGAAAAATATTTCTCAATTTTGGTGTATATCAATAATACACAAGGGCCTTTAAACAGTCCTGAAACCCATCCTTTCTCCTTCAATTTCTATATTAAGTGGTTTGTGTGAGGCTCGGATGTTAGTGTTTGCTAAAAGTTCCTTCAGGTGGCCCAAACCTGCAGCAAAATAGAAACCACTGTTTTAAGTCTACAGTTAGCAAACAATCTTGAAGCCCTGCTTTATAACATACCACATCTTGTAATTCTTTCCAGGATCTAAAACTATAAGGCAAGCAATTTTATACATTTAGAAGCCTATGAATTATGATATTTTATACTCATAGTATGAATTATACAGTAGGAAACACAGGAAGTATAAATACCAGAAGTCAATCTTCAGACATTTGAGGTTGCTATACCTAGAAATCCTTTCCCATCACCAATTGCCTCGAGCAACCATCCCAGTTATTCCACATCTGTCCCTCTGTCAGCCCTTCCAGGAAACCCCTTAGTGCAAGAAAACTCAGGGGCAGTTGGTCATCCTATCAGTGAGGTTCTATTCCCTGACAGACTCTGGTGCAATGGCTGCCCTAGCTCTGGTGCAATAACTCCTCCTGTGTGAGGAGGAGTCTGGAAAAGGCAGAAGGAAGCAAATGAAAACTCTGTACACACTATTGCTTTTTCCCTAGTGTCACTGGGACATAGGATTGTGGTTAATATAAGGGAAAATGAAAACTGTACACACTATTGCTTTGTCCCTAGTGTCACTGGGACATAGGATCGTGGTTAATATAAGGGAAAATGGTCTCATAAGCTGTGCAGGTGAGTCACGATGCAAAGGAAAGAGTCATGCAGAGAAGCAGTTTGGGGCCTTTTGTACATTACGTGTGTACAAAGCAGGCTGTCAGTTAAACTCATGCCGGTAAGCCACATCCTCATGGTGAACACAGATTATTAAAAATGGACTAAATCAAAATATAAGAGTTGGCCAAAAAGAGGCTAAAACTAATGGGCCAGGCAGAGTTTAAATAAATACAGTTTCTGTGTAATTATTTCGGTGGGGAGCTGGGCAAAAGGACGCAGCCTGGGCACCTCTTACTACAGTCCCAAGCTTAAATTCATTCCTGAAAAGGAAAGCATTCAGGTTTTGCAGGGTTGCTGCTTCTCGTTTTATTTATTTTTCCTCTTTCTTCAAGACTCATTTTGCCCATCATTTCTTTCTTTACCTTGTGCCAGTATTTCCTTGTTCTCCTCATTATCCTTCAGGGGAGCTTTTTGTGAGAGAACTGTATCACAAAAGGCAGCTAATAGTCTTTTTCATGGTGTCAAGGATCTTTTGAGACTCATACAGTATTTAGAAAAATGAAAAAGGAGAAAAATGGGTAAATAATAAAAATGTAGTATTTTTCTCTTTATGGTAACTTTTTCCAGAATAGCAATAAGTGAAATTTATGATCTGCTTTATAGGACATAACAATTCTCAGGGTTTCATGCATAGAATTTCATAAGGAGGTAAGTGTGGATCCAGTTGCCTCTCGTATTAACTAGGCCCCAGCAATTCAATATAATATTACTGGACCAAGGCTGACCAAGTTAGATCTCTACTGCTCCATGCTGTCTTCTCTATGGTAAGCTTTCTTGGCTATATTCTGTATCTCTGCATGGTTGACTCCAGCTAGCTTATACAGGGTTAATGTGTAAGAGAGAGTCCACAGCTTTTGCTTTCTGTTGTGGCCTCCTTTTCTTTTCCTATTCTTATTTTTATTCAGTGTATAAAATAGTAGGTTTCATTATGGTATTTTTGTTTATGTATATCACTGTTCTGATATGGATAATGATCATATTCATGCCCTCCTTTGTGTTCTTTTGAATGGAAATTGTTTTTAGGACCCCAAAGCTGTTAAAACAGATAGATAGATAAATACAGATCTATCTATCTATCTATCTATCTATCTATCTATCTATCTATCTATCTATCTATCTATCATCTATCTATCAGTGTGTGCATATGCATGGTGTGCATGTGGAAGTCAGAAAACAGCTTGCAAGAGTCTGTTCTCTCTACCATGTGTGTTCCTGGGTTCAGACTCAGGTCTTGAGGTTTAGTGGTCAGATTTTACACTCCTGAGCCATCTCCCCAGTCCTTGGATAGACATTTTTGTTGCCAGTATGATCATTTATTAACTTAAAGGGCATACCCTTCACTATATAGTCATAAATTTCTTTTTCCTTTAATATTTTGTCCATGTTTTCATTTAAATTTACATTTTTTTAGTTTTGGAGAATTTTGTATGTGAGTCATATATTTACATCCCTTCCACCCCTCTCTGTCCCCTCTCCAAGTCCTCCTGTGTTCCTTCTCTACTCTTTCAAATTATGGAAGATGCATGGATGGATGGTAAGAACTAGAGGGAGTGGATATCTGACATGGAAATATTGTTGGTCAGAATGATGGGGCCATTTCCAGAATGAACTCATAGCGGTCATGACTGCATGCCCACGGCCTGCACATGGCCAAGCCAGTGCAAACCCCAGTGTGTACAAGGGAAGGAAGGGTTCGTGAAGTCCCACACTTAACTGAGGACTTATTGAAAAAGTGTCACTTTTAAGAAGCCCAGAGTCTAGAGTCTGTATTTATCTTATCTTGGTATTTATTAGTTTCTATATTAAATTCATTGAATTTATTGAAAACCAGCCTTTTAAATCCATTCTTCCATCTTTGCCAATTTGATATTTATGTGATCACAGGTAAGTCCCTTAACTTCTTTGAGTCTCAGTCTTCTTATCGCAGCCCTTAACTCTGGGGTTTTATGAGAATTAAATGAGTTTCTATACACAGGGTGCTCGGAACAGCACCTGGTGCATAGTATACAGTAAGAAACATCGTCTTTTCCTCCCTGAGTCAGCTACCTAATGGTCACCAGGATCTGTCTTCTGGAACAGTCTCTCCCTTCTGCCCTTACTAGTTCATCTCAGGTTAACATTACCACAGTTTGCTTCCACAATGACTGCTTTGAAATCTGTGTCTGTGCATTTGCCCTTGTCCCTCTCTGACTCATTCTTACCCTGGCCCTACAGAAGCATAAACAGGACCACACTGAAAGAAAATAAATCATCAGGGAACACAGGTTGCAACTGCATCTTTTAACTTGTAATCTATGAAAATATAAATTTTGAATTTTTGTTCAACTGCACAGTTTAAAAAATTTACATATTCCCATTCCTGCTCAGTTCACTTTGGATAAAGATCAAATCTTTAAATATGACTCTAAATAAGTTTACTTCCCAGACTCTTTAACTCTCACCTGTTACTTCAGTGGCTTTTACATTGTGCCAAAAGCATGGTTTCCCAAGCCCTCCCCCACTCCAAATACTTACCCCTAGGGTTTTTACTTAAGACCCCATTTTAACATTTCTCCGATGAGATTATCGGATTTTGTTACTGCCATTTGGCATAATGGTCTAGGGTTTCTTTCAGCAAATATTTGTTAGACTTTTAGATCACAGACTTTCTGTGTTGTGTAATAGGAACACAATAGTGAACTTGAAAGACACATCTGCCTTGAGTCTGGCAGGGAGACAAATGTTAAACACAGTTAAGAAATCATTCTGCAAATATTTAGTTGCAGTTCCTATAAGTGTTGTGGAGGAAAGCACTGAGTGTCAGCAGAGTGGTCAAAAGCCAGGTCTTAGAGTTCAGAGAGAGTGGCCCGAAGAAGCAGTGTTTGCACAGCTGGGTAAGCTGGCCATTTGACAAAGCAGGGGGCAACACCAGCTGAGAGCAGGAGCTTCAGAGCAGAAAGGGCATCTCCCTTCCCCCTCCTCTCTCTCTGAGTGTAGACACACCTGCCATGGTCCATCTATGGAGGTTAGAAGACAACACTGAATGTTGTTCCCCACCTTCCACCTTGTTTGAGATGGAGTCTCTCTTGTGCTTTTGTGTGCCAGACTAACTTCCCTGTCAGCTTCTGGGAATCCTCACATCTCCATTTCTTACCTCGCTGCAGGAATACTCAGTTACAGACTCATCTTTTACATGAGTTCTGGGGTTTGAAACTCAGGTCTTCACGTTTTTGTGGTATGTGCTTTACGAACACTGACAGTTTTCCGGCTCAAAAGCCTATTCATTGGCTGTTAGGTTTCAACAAGTGAATTTTGGAGGCAGGAGCACAGACACTATACCGACAATCTATTCTTAAACAACAGAAAAGCCAGTAACAGAAAACACATTTTATTAGAATGCCCCATGAAGTTAAAAGCAAGGAAGATCCTTCTAATAAAAAATAATAAGAGCACAAAGAGTCACTCCATTAAACACCAAATAAGTTCCATTTCTTAAAAAGGTGAACCAAACAGGACCCTCAGACAACATGTTAAAGCAGCCACAGCTTCTAAATATCACACATGCTTCTGAAATCTCAAGTGATTAAGATGAACTGAATGGTTTTGAAAGCCATGATCTTCCTCTGTACAGAAAAGGGTCACAATGGCTACAATATAGTTTTCTAACAATTTTTCTTTTTATTTTTAAAATTTAGTCTTCCCTCCCTCCACTCCTCCCAGTCTTCCCCACCCCCAGATCCACTGCTTCTCTGTTTTACTTTAGAAAAGAGCAGGTTTCCCAGTGATACCAACCGAACACAGTATAACAAGGTGCAATAAGACTTGGTAAAAAGTCTTTTAAAAACATTTAAAATTGATTTTTTATTTCTAGTTCATGTGCATTGGTGTTTTGCCTGTGTGTATGTCTGTGTGAAGGAGTCAGATTTCCTAGAACTGAATTATAATCAGTAGTAAACTGCCATGTGGATGCTGGGAATTGAACCTGGGTCCTCTGGAAGAGCCGCCAATGCTTTTAACTGCTGAGCTATATCTCCAGCCCTCTCTTCCCCTCCATCTTTTTTTTTCAAAAGAGGACTTCCCTTCATAACAGCTCTGGCTGTCCTGGAACTCATTCTGTAAACTAGGCTGGCCTTGAACTCACAGAGATCTGCAGCCTCTGCCTCAGGAGTGCTGGGATTAAATAAGTGCATCACCACCACCACCACCACGTGAGTTAAGCAAAACTCTTATATCAAGACTGGATGAGTCAACCCAGAAGGAGGAAAAGGGTCCCAAGAATCGGTGAAGGAGTCAGCGACACCCCCTCTCCCAGTGTTAGGATTTCCACAAACACCCCAAGCTAAACAACCACAGTGTGTATACAGAGGACCGACCACAGACCCAAGTTTTCTAATTTTTTGACTGGGGGGCAAAATTTTCTTTTTTAAAATTTATTTTATTATTTTATGTAAATGGGTATTTTGCCTACATGTATGCATGTGTATCATGTGCATGCCTGGTGCCCTCAGTGACCAGAAGAAGGCAATAGAGTCCTTGGGACTGGAGCTAGAGATGATTGTGAGCCACCATGCAGGTGCTGAGACTTGAACTGCAGACTTTTACAAGAGCAGTCAGTGCTTTCTCCACTGAGCTGGCTCTCCAGATCAGGTTTGTTATTCTCAAGAATGGGGCAGATGGAGAAGGTAGGAAGGAGTGACAGTCTACATCTTGTCCTAAAAAATTAAACATAGGAGTTGTATCTTTAGGATGAACATAGTTTTCTTAACTATGAATGATAAGATATTTAAGGTCTGCATCTGATTTAAATACAGCCTCCATAACAGATCACAGGAAGAAAAGTACCACCACCTTTCTAGTACAAAGTCCTTTCTTCTTTTTGCAATTCATTGTTTTTTGATTTTTTTTTATTGAAAATAGATTCTTCTCTCATACATTACACGCTAACTAACCACAGTTTCCCCTCTCTCCACGCCTCTCTTCTTCCCTCCTCAACCTCCCACCTTCCCCGATCTACTCCTCCTCAGTCTACTATCAGAACAGAGCAGGTCTTTAAGAGATAACAACCAAACATAAGAAAACAAAATACAATAAGACAAGGCAAATATGCCCAAAGCTGGTCCAGGCAACCTAACAGGAGGAAAAGAGTCCCAAGAGCAGGCAGAAGAGTCAGAGATACATCCACTTCCACAGTTAGGAGTCACACAACGCACGAAGCTAACAGCCACAGTATACACAGAGGACCTGGTGCAGACCCATGCAGACCCTGTGCTTGCTGCTTCGGTCTCTGTGAACTCATATAAGCCCTGCTTAGTTGGTTCAGTGGGCTGTGTTCTACTGGTGTCCTCCATCCCCTCTGTCTCTTACAATCTTTCTATCTTCTGTGGGATTCCCTGAGCTCTGAGGGGAGGGATCAGATGGAAACATCCAATTTATACTCTCTCTACGCATAATGTCTGACGGTGGGTCTGCATCTGCTCCTATCTGCTGCTGGAGGCAGCTTCTCTGATCATGACTGGACAAGGCACTGATCTATGACTATACCAGAATATCATTAGGAGTTCTTTCTCTCTCTCTCTCTTTCTCTCTTTCTTTCTTTTAAAAGACCAGTCATGTTTGGTTCTACCCTCTTCTCTGGCTCCTGGCTATCCAAGCAGTGTTGGACATGGGCTCCCTCTTGTGGAGTGGGCCTCGAGTTAAGTCAGACATAGTTTGGCTACTTCCACAAGCTCTGTGGCACCATTGCCCCAGAATATCTGACAGACAGGAAATATTGTTGACTAAGGGTTTTGTGGTTGGGTTTGTGTCCACATTTCTCCTTTGGTAGCTGGCAGAGAACCTTCATGCACCAAAGAGACTAGAGCGTAGGGGCGAGAGCTCCATTGGGCACCAGGTCAGTCTCTTAGAATCAATAATCATTGATATCTCTCAATATCAGTGATCTCAATTCCCCAATAAAAAGAAACAGACTAATAGAATAGATGTGAAAACAGGATTCATCCTTCTGTTGCATCCAAGGAACACACTTCAACATCAAGGATAGACATTACTTCGGGGTAAAAAGTTGGAAAAAAGATATTCTAAGCAAATGAACCTAAGAAACAAGCTTGTGTAGCCATTTTAATATCTAGCAAAATAGACTTCAAACCAAAACTGATCAAAAGAGATAGGGAAGGACACTACATACTCATCAAAGGAAAAATCCACCAAAATGAAATTTCAGTTCTTAACATTTGTGCCACAAACACAAGAGAACCCCCTTTTGCAAAAGAAATATTACTACAGCTTAAATTGCATATTGACTCTTACACACTGATAATGGGAGCCTCAATACTCTGTTCTCATCAATGGACAGGTAAGCCAGAGAAATACTGAGGCTAACAGATGTTATAAAACAGATGGACCCAACGTATTCACAGAACTTTTCATCCAAACACAAAAGAATATATCTTCTCTGCTCCTTAGAGAACTTTCTATAAAATTGACCACATATTTAGACACAAAACAAGTTTAAACAAATAAAAGAAAATTGAAATAACTCCTTGCATCCTATCAGACCACCAACCACAAATTAAAGCTGGATATCAACAACAACAGAAACAGCAGAAAGCTTATAAACTCATGGAAAATGAACAACTCTCTACTGAATGAAAAGTGGGTCAAGACAAAAATAAGAAAGAAATGAAAGACTTTCTAGAATTCAATGAAAATGAATACATAGCATACCCAAATTTATGGGGCACAATGAAAGCAGTACTAAAGTGAAAGTTCATAGCACTAAGTGCCTACAAAAAAATTGGAGATCTCATAATAGCAACTTAACAGCACATCTGAAAGCTCTAGGATGGAAAGAAGTAAGCACACCCAAGAGGAGTAGATTGCAAGAATAATCAAACTGAGGGCTGGAATCAACAAAGTAAAAACAGAGAACACTAGAAAGAATCAGTGAAACAAAGAGCTGGTTCTTTATGAAAGTCAACAAGATAGACAAACCCTTATCCAAACCAACCAACAGGAAGAAAGAGAATATCCAAATTAACAAAATGAGAATGAAAAGTGGGACATAACAACAGATATCAAGGAAATCCACAAAATCATAAGGATATACTTTTAAAGCCTGTACTTGACCAAATTGGAAAATCTAAAAGAAATGGATAATTTTCTTGATAGATATCAGTTACCAAAGTTAAGTGAAGATCAGATAAACAATTTAAATAGACCCATAATCCCTAGTGAAATAGAAGCAGAAACTAAAAGTCTCCTTTAAAAAAAAAATCAAGGGTTTTATCACAGAATTGTACCAGATTTTCAAAGAAGAGAAAATTATCCATATTTATCACCCTTCACAAAACTCAAGTCCAGTTGGATTGAAGACTTCAACATAAAACCAGATACACGGAACCTGATAGAAGAGAAAGTGGGAAGTAGCCTTGAATGTGTGGGCAGAGGAGACCACTTCCTAAATATAACACCAGTGGCACAGACACTGAGAGAAACAATACATGAGACCTCCAGAAACTGAGAAGCTTCAGTAAATCAAAGGACATGGTCAACAAGACAAAATGGCAGCCTACAGAATGGGAAAGATTTTCACTAACCCCACATCAGTCAGAGGACTGATTTCCAAAATATACAAAGAACTCAAGAAACTAGACATCAAGTTACCAAATAATCCAGTCAAAAAATGGGGTGCAGATCTAAACAGAGAATTCTCAACAGAACAATTGCAAATGGCTGAGAGACACTTAAGGAATTGCTCAACATCATTAGCCATCAAAGAAATGCAAATCAAAACAACCTTGAGATACCATTTTATACCAGTCAGAATGACTTAGATCAAAACACCAATGATAGCTTATGCTGGAGAGGATGCAGAGTAAGGGGAGCTCTCCTCCATTGCTGGTGGGAGTACAAACTTGTACAGCCACTTTGGAAATCAGAATGGCAGTTTCTTAGAAAATTAGAAATCAATCTACCTCAAGACCCAGCAATACTACTCTTGGGCATATACTTAAAGGACGCACACTCATACCACAAGGACGTTTGTTCCACTGTGTTCATAGCAGTATTATTCGTAATAGCCAGAACCTAGAAACTACCTATATGCCCCTCAACCGAAAAATGGATAAAGAAAATGTGGTACATTTACATAATGAAGTACTAGTAAGTGGTAAAAAAACAATGACATTTTAAAATTTGCATGCAAATGGATGGAACTAGAAAAAAAAACACCCTGAGTGAGGTAACCCGGACCCAGATAGACAAACTTGGTATGTACTCATTCATAAGTGGATACTAGCTGTAAAGCAAAGGATATTGAGCCTATAGTTCACGATCCTATATAAGCTAAGTAACAAGGTGAACCCTAAGAAGAACATACTTAGATCCACCTGGAAAGGAGACCAGACCAGATCTCCTGAGAAAATTTGGAGTGGAGGCGGGGAGAAGGGTGGGTGGAGGAGAACATGAGGGAATGGGATGCTCAAGGAGGGGGAAGGACAGTGAGGGAGAGAAAGGAAAGAGATATCTTGATTGAGGGAGCCATTAAAGAACTAGCGAGAAACATGGCACTAGGGAAATTCCCAAGAATCCACAAGGATGACCCCAGCTAAGACTCTAAGCAACAGTGGAAAGGATGCCTAAACTGGCCTTCCCCTGTAATCAGATTGATGACCACCTTAATTGTCATCATAGAACCTTCAACTAGCAACTAATGGAAGCAGATACAGAGATCTACAGTGAAGCACTGGGCTGAGCTGCAGGAGACCAGTGCAAGGGAGAGAGGAGCAATAATATGAGCAAAGGGGTCAAGACCATGATGGTGATACCCACAGAAACAGCTGATCTGAGCTAGTGAGAGCTCACTGACTTTGGACTGATGTGTGTCAGGCGGGGGGGGGGGACCTGCATAGGACCAAACTAGACCCACTGAATGTGCGGGACAGTTGTGAGGCTTGGGCAGTCTGTGGGCCATTGGCAGTGGGACCAGGATTTATCCGTAGTGCTTGAACTGGTGTCTAGGAACATATTCTCTTGCTCACATATCTTGCTCAGCTTAGATATAGGGGAGGGGGCCTTGGTCTTACCTCGAAGTGAAGTGTCAGACTTTGTTGACTTCTCATGGGAAGCCTTACCCTTTCTGAGGAATGGATGGGGGTAGGATGGGAGAAGAGGAGGGAGTAGGGATGGGGATAGCTATGTAAAATGAGAAGAGATTGTTTTAATGTTTTTTTTGTTAAAAAGAGAAAAAAGAATTTGAGAAACTAGATATCATAAAACCAAATAATCCAATTAAAATGAGGTACATATCTAAACAAAATTCTCAATAGAGAAAACTTGAAAAGCAAAAGAAAAACACTTAAAGAAATTGTTTAACATCCTTAACCATCAGGGAAATGCAAATCAAAATTACTTTGATATTTACACAGTGGAGTATTACCCAGCTCTTAAAAAATGACATGAAATTTTCAGGCAAATGGATGGAACTAGGAAACCCATCCTGAGTGAGGTACCCAGACACGGAAAGAAACGTGGTATGCATTCACTTATAAGTGGACATTAGATGTTAAGTAAATGATAACCAAGCTACGATCTGCAGACTTAGAGAGGTTAGTTAGGTAAAGAGGAGGCTTCTAGGGGGACTCTTGGACTTCCATGGAAAGTGGAAATTGACTAGATCTTATGGGTGGATTGGGAGTTGGTGGGGATGGAAGCAGGAATGATCAGATTTGGTGGGGAGATGGGATGGAAAGAGAGTTTGGGGAGATTTGACTGGAATTAGGGGGCATCTGTGGAGGAGGTAAGGAAACCTAGTGCAGTGGAAACTTCCTGGAATCTATGAGGTTGATCGCTCCTATAGGATATCCTATAGTAATAGGGTATACGGAATCTCAACTGGCCATCTCTTGTAACTAAGCAAAGCTTCCAGTGGTGGGACTAGGTTGCATTTGGTTGAGTTGTTGGCCAAGGGGGTTCCATGATCCCCAAAAAACCAAGGCTGATGCAGGATAGAGGGTTACTTTCAGCAAAGTGACAATGGGTGTCCCTTTGCCAAGGACAACATCTGCACAGCTCATTTTGAAAAATTTTTAATTAAAACGTTTTGTTTTATGAGAATTTCATAGATGAGTACTGTATTTATATCATTTCCAAATCCCTTCTTCCCTTCTAGCTCCTCCCCTGTCTCTTTACATCCTCTCAAATTCATGACTTCATTATTATTCATATATATGTATATATATATATCACCTAAGATTCAAGGAACTTCTTTTTTGTACTTTAGAAAACTGACTCTGATTGACAATTTTTTAATCCTATCTACCGTGCACTTTGATCTTTTTAAAAATATGTATACATTGTATGCTCAACATAGATCTGTCGTATCAGGAACACCTACACCTAGAGTTTGAAACACCTGTCAGTTTTTGCAAATTTCTGAATTTTCCTTCACAGTTGCCTCAGAAGAAATCTCCAACACACTTTAGAAAAGGTATTCTCTGGCAGGAAGACACTATTCCTTTGGGAATAGTTTCTAGGTTTAAGATAACAATGGCTATGCATGCATGAAAGTCTGACTTCTGTGGTTTTGTGTTGTTACTGGACCTATATTTGCATTATTTTGATACCAACACTCAAGAGGTAGTAGCAAAAGGATCAAGAGTTCAAAGTCATTTTGTTCCATGACAATTTTAAGCTCAGCTCGGGCTACCCAAGACCCTGTCTCAAAAAGCAACAACAAAACAAAAACAAAAACAAAATAACATTTCTATTGGAAACTCTATTGGTATCAGTTTTGGAAAAATATTTTACTCAGTGCCTCTTCCCAGAGTTCCTGAAGGCCATGTGAGTCTTATGGTTCTTTCCCAGGTAGTATCAAAGCTTTTCATGAAGGCATTGACCAGCCTTCCCTGAACTAGAACCCCAGCTGTCCATATAGTTTCTTAGTAAATGTGTTGTGTGATAGTATCAAAGGTAGTTGGCAGACACTGGAAGTAGCCCCATCCTAAGTTTCCTGTTAACTGCCTCCCTAGTGCATAAATGTGCTATTCCTGATCTTTAAAGGACCACCTTGTTTATTTGCATTATACCTTTTGGTTTTTTAGGGGCACTGGATTGCTTTAGAATGAGAAAAGAGGAATGGAATAAGATCTATTCAAGTTCTGGCCTGGAGGACTAGGACTTGAAACCAAAGCCTTGAACCCTGCTTTTCCTGCTTTTGAACCAGCTTAGCCTAGGCAGAGTGAGGTTAAGGTGTCCTATATCCTCCCCTGGCAATGAAACTGCCATCTGTACAAAGGACTGAGATTACTGTAGCTTCACAGTGCTTCCTTTGCTAGAGTTCAGTTAACTGAATATGCAAATAGAAATACTTATTATTAGTGCTGAAGCGGAAAGTGTGCACTTGAAACCCTGCCAGGTTTGAGACGAGCATGCAGCGGACAGTCTGGGCCTTGGAAAGCTTCCGCCTTGTACCCCTTCCCATTATAAAGTAACGGTTCATGAATCCCCACCACAGAGCACACACCTGCAATTCCTCAAATGCCAGCTTGGATTCTAAGTTTGAAATGATGGAAATATTGACAAAAGAACTATTGGAAAAAACAGGAAGACATGGTCACTACTTTTGGTGTCCGAGGCAACCAGCCCAGTTCTTCATCCTTGGAATGAAAGAATAGGAAGCTTGCTAACATTGCTTCAGACTGACTGGCAGAATAACCATGTCAACAGACTCAAGACCTACCACCTGCACCTGAACTTCTATTACAGAATGATTTGATCCAGGAGGGGCTTCTATTTTCATTTTTTTCTTTTCTTTTCCTTTTCTTTCCTTTTCATTTTCTCCTTTCTTCTTTCCTTCCTTCTCTCCCTCCCTCCCTCCCTCCTTCCTTCTTTCTTTCCTTCCTTCCTTTTTGCATGTACCTCTGTGTGCACATGCTTATAGCCAGAGGTTGATGTCAGGTATCTTCCTTTATTGCTCTCCACATTATTTACTGAGGCAGGGTCTTTTGCTGGCTAGTCTAGTTAGCTACCTTGTCCAGAGGATCCTTTGTCTCTGCTTCTAAAACACTGGGATGGTATTTGGGCCACCCCCTCCCCAAACTTTTTTTTAAAGATTTATTTATTTATTATGTATACAATATTCTGTCTGTGTGTATGTCTGCAGGCCAGAAGAGGGCATCAGACCCCATAACAGATGGTTGTGAGCCACCATGTGGTTGCTGGGAATTGAACTCAGGACCTTTGGAAGAGCAGGCAATGCTCTTAACCTCTGAACCATCTCTCCAGCCCGCTCCCCACTTTAGTTTAAATATTTGGATCCAAGTTTCAGTTTGACACTGCATATTCCTTATCTATGGATCCATTTGCCCAGACCCTGGGGGAGGATTTTTTTAGTTGTTTGAGACAGGATTTCTCTGTGTAACTCTTGCTGTTTTAGAACTTGCTCTTTTTTTCGTATTCTTTTATTTTTCATTCAAAAATTTACACTTCCACCCCTTCTCCCAGTCCCCTCCCTCTCCCCCACTACCCCTCCTCCCTCCTCTTGCTTCCTTAAGAGGGGGCAGGGTACTCTGCCCCGTGGGAAGCCCAAGACCCTCCCCTCTCCATCCCGGCCTAGGAAGGTATGCATCCATATAGACTAGGTTCGCAAAAAGCCAATACATGCAGAAGAGATAGGTCCCAGTGCCATTGTCATTGGCTTCTCAGTCAGCCCCCATTGGCAGCCACATTCAGAGATTCTGGTTTGATCATATGCTCATTCAGCCCTGGTCCAGCTGGATTTGGTGAGCTCCCATTAGATCAGGCTCGGTTGGTGGACCAGCCCCTTGCAGTCCTGACTTCCTTGCTCATTTTCTCCCACCTTCTGCTCTTCGACTGGACCTTGGGAGCTCAGTCCATTGCTGATGTGAATGTGGGTCTCTGTCTCTATCTCCATCCATTGGACGAAATTTCTATGGTGATGATCAAGATATTCATCAATGTGACTATGGGACAAGGCTAGTTCAGGCACCCTCTCCTCTGCTGCCCAAGTACCTAGGTGGGGACATCCCCATGGACACCTGGGATCCCCTCTAGAGCCAAGTCTCTTGCCAATCCTAAAATGACTCCCTTAATGTAGATATCTTATTCCCTTCTCCAATATCCACCCTTCCTCCATCTCTACCCTCCCACTCCCCCAAGCTCTCCCCAGTCCTTCCCTTCTCCTTCCCCCTTTCCCTTTTGCCCACCCCCACTCCTACCTCCTCCCCTATCCCCACTCCTGTGCTTCCAACTTTTGCCCGGCGATCTTGTTTGCTTCCAATATCCAGGAGGATCTATACATGTTTTTCTTTGGGTTCACCTTGCTATTTGGCTTCTCTAGGCTTGTGAGCTATAAGCTTAATGATCTTTGTTTATGGCTAGGGTCCACTAATGAGTGAGTACATACCATAATCATCTTTTTGGGTTTGGGTTATTTCACTAAGGATAGTGTTTTCTATTTCCATCCATTTGCATGCAAAATTCAAGATGTCATTGTTTTTTACCGCTGAGTAGTATTCTAATGTATATATATATTACACACTTTCTTTATCCATTCTTCCTTTGAGGGGCACCTAGGTTGTTTCCAGGTTCTGGCTATTACAAGTAATGCTGCTATGAACATAGTTGCACAAATGCTTTTGTAGTATGATTGGACTTCTCTTGGGTATATTCCCAAGAGTGGTATTGCTGGATCCTGGGGTAGGTTGGTTCCCAATTTCCTGAGAAACCGCCACACTGATTTCCAAAGTGGTTGCACAAGTTTGCATTCCCACCTGCTCTTTAGTCTAGGCTGGCCTCAAACTAGAGATATGCCTGCTTCTACCTCCTGAGCACCGGGATTAAGGGTGTGAGCCACCAATGGCTAGCTGTGGGGGAGAATCATAATAGATGTTCTGTTCACACATCTGAGCTCTCCCTTCTTCTAATGGGTTTCAGTCTTCATCAACTCTCTGCCGAGCAAGTTCATAGGCCATATTACTACATATTACTGGGACTAGTTTTCAATAGGCAAGTATTAAAAAAAAGTATTGAAAAGATTGGTAATTGCTTTGCCCCAACTCCCATTTTCTTACTAATTTAGCCTAAAATTTAAAAACTCAATTAGCTTGATTTAGAGGCATAATACTACATACAATAAAATGTTTTATTTATAGATTATGGTTACATTAAAGCTTAAAAACACTGATAGATTATTTTCAAAGGTATCACAAAGGGTTATAGTATATTAAAATACAATTAAAACATGTAAATAAATAAATATATGTAAACTTTATGTTGCCATGGTGAGTCAACGGTGAAAGGATGAATGAAAAGGTCTTTGACGAGAATGATTCCTCGTTCCATAAAAGGGTGTTGACTGTGGAAAAAAGTTCAGCAACTGGTATTTACTATTTTGAGATACTAAGGCTCAAGAATATTTTTATTTCATTATTTGAACATTTTTATCGTATTTTATTTTCTAATAGAGTAACAGTAATAGCAATATTAATTCCTCAATATATTTCAATCACTGTTCTAAAAATTCTTTATACAATAAACATATGTGTTTGTGACTATGACCAAGGACTTGGAAGAGGGGAGAACATGATCAAAATATATTTACATTTAAAAATTGTTTAAGATAATAAAAAACAAAATATATAAAAATAAAACAATTAAATGGAGGTAGGATAGCAGCAGGTCTTCACCTTTTGTCCCCGCCTCCAAATCCAGCTCCTCAGTCTCACCCCTACCTCTGCAGCAGACCATTTGCTGCAGCCTCCCCTCCCTCCCTGCTCCCATCTCTAAGGGTTTACACAGATCTCTTCCAGCCTGTCTCCCCACTCATCCCGTTATCTCAGCCCCCAGCTCCAGCAGGCATTCCCTGGGACTCCATCAGTCAAGGCTACCACAGAAGCAAGTAGGTCAGCTAAGCAGATAGGTGAGCTAGAGACATATCTTCACTCTCCCTCTTTTCCAAGTCCAATGCCCCAGATGTCATCCTCAGCTTGGTTCAGACTACCTGCTGTAGCCTCTCCTCACTCTACACCATTCCCATGGGGACTAAGCAGATATTAGGGGAGCATTGTTTCATTCCTTCTGTGGACACCCACAGCCCTATGCCTCTTCCCATTCCCATTCTGAGTGTCAGCTCCCTATACCTAGAAACGAACACTTCTTGGAAAACAACCCAGTGGCCACACCTGGCAGGATCCCAGAATTCCCTATCAAGCAACACAGCCACCACAGATGGGGAATTGAGACCACTGATGTTAAGAGTTATCAATGAGCAGTGTTTGTTGTTGATTCCTGTTATTTTGTTGTTGCACTATGTGTTTTTTTCTGCTCTAGGATTATTTATTCTTTGTGGTTTCGTGGGTGTGGCTAACCTCTTTGAATTGAAGTTTTCAATGGTAAAAAAGTCCATCCTACTGTAAGCAGTCTACAGATTAAATGCAATATGCAATCCCTATCAAAATTCCAATGCAGTTCTTTCCAGATCTTGAAATGAAAATTTTCAGCTTCCTATGGAAACACAGAAAAGTCCAGGATAGCTACACCATAATAAAAATAAAGATGAATAAAAGAACTGCTGAAAGTATCACCATTCCCTATTTCAGGCTGTACTACAAAGCTACAGTAATATAAACAGCATGCTATTGTTACAAAACAGTCATGTTGATCAATGGAGCCAAATTGATGACCCAGACATAAATCCACACACCTCTGGACACCTTATCTTTGATAAAGAAGCCAGAAGTGCACACTGGAAAAATTACATTTTCAACAAAGTGTGCTGGTTCAGCTGGATGTCTGCCTGTAGAAGAGTGCAAATAGATTCATACTTATCACTCTGCATGAAACTCAATCTGAAATAGATCAAAGACCTCAATATAACCAGATACACCGAACCTGACAGAAGAGAAAGTGAGCTAGAACCTTGAACACATTAGCTCAGGAGATGACTTTCTGAACAGAACTCCATTAGCACAGGCACTAAGATCAACAATTAATTAATGGGACCACATAAAACTGAAATACTTCCACATGGCGAAAGACACCATCATTCTAACAAAATGGCAGCCCACAGAATGGAAAAAGATTTTTATAAACTACATATCTGATAGAGGACTAATACCTAAAATATATAAAAAAAAACTCAAGAAAGTAGATATCAGCAAAACAAATCCAATTAAAAAAATGGAGTACTGATCTAAATAGAATTCTCAAAAGAGAAAACTCAAATAGCTGAGAAACTCTTATTAAAGAAATGTTCAACATCCTTAATAATCAGAGAAATGCAAATGAAAACTACTTTGAGATTCCATCTTAAACCTGTCAGAATGGCTAAGATCAATAAAACAAGTAACAGCTCATGCTAGTGAGAATGTGGAATAAGAACACTGATCCTCTACTGGTAGGAGGGCAAACTCATAAGCCACTGTGGAAATCAGTGTGGTGGTTCCTTAGGAATATGGGAATAGATCTACCACAAATTTCAGCTATACCACTCTTGAGCATATACCCAAAGGATGCTTCATCTTACCACAGACATTTGTTCAACTATGTTCATTGCTGCTCTATTCACAATAGCCAGAAACTAGAAACAGACTAGATGCCTCTTAACAGAAGATGGATAGAGAAAATGTGATAACATTCACACAGTGGAACATTACTCAGCCATTAAAAAATGAAATCATGAAATTCACAGGTAAAAGGATGAAACTAGAAAAAAATCCATATCATCCTGAGTGAGATAACCCAGGCCCAGAAAATATTATGTATTTGCTTTTTGTGGATACTAGCTCTTAATTCAATGGTAAAAAGCTACAATCTGTATGTTTCTCTCTCTCTCTATGTCTCCCTGTGTGTGTGTGAGAGAGAGACAGAGAGAAAGAGAGAGAATAGAGAGATTCCATAATTCAAGAATCTGTTGTTTTTTAAGTTGAGTACTCTCCGAGCTGGAGCCAGCTAACTTTAGGGCTCCAAAATAGGAACAGTATGGTATGTAATCCATCTTTTATGAGTAGGAGCTACATAGATTTCGTTTTCTAAAGGCTTACAGAAGAAAGAGGGAAAACAGTTCTCAAAGGGATCTTGAATATATTTTAACAACAATCCAGTGGTAAATCATAAACATTTTGTTTATATATTTTTCTTTTCAGAGCCACCTTCAGCTTAAGACATTTGGTCTTTTTGTGAAAAGATGTGAAGAAAATGTTCCAAATTGATAAGTTCAGCACTTTTCTGTCCCTCCTCCCATTACAGACATTCACTTTGGATTCACATGTTCAGTTCCAAATACTGTAATGCAAAATGCAAAATATTACTGTCAAGAAAAGACATTCAAGAATGAAGAGAGGATGGTAAGGCTGGAGCCTTATTGTAGCCTCTCTTCAAGTTGTACAGTGACTGTGTATGACCATCTCCACTGAGTACGTGGTTGAGATAACTATAGGATCTTCCCCAAACAAATACTAAATGTAATGGATAATTTTTGCTTTGGATATAATCTGTGAATGTTTGCATATTAAATATTTGTCCTTATAGGAGTCCTTACCCAGTTATCTTGTAAGTGGGCATAGTTACAAGTAGTGCAAAATCTCTGCCTTTTCAGGAACCAGCATTGAGCAGGAAAGGGCAATTCTGGGTCATCCATGACAGAAGAACTTCCAAACGAAAAACAAAACAATGAAAACAGGAATTAGAAAGCAGTGCAGAGGCCTAAAGGTCACTCACTATCCCTGGGCGTTACGTCCGGCCATCTAGCCCCTTAATGCTATCATTTCAGAATGTCAGTGAGTCATCTTGGAAGTTGACTTCCACAAACTTCTTAACCAGCACAGTGCACTAAAGCTTAGTTAAGAAAACAGCATTTTCAGGTCATTTTGTCAGATTAAATCTGGAACTTTCTGGCTCTATGAATCTAGAAAATCATTTAATATGTTTGTATCTAAGTTTCTGTCATTAAGTTGGCCACACACAGCGTGTGCTGTTCACGCAGAGTTGATGGTAAGGATCAAGTGCCCTGGGCTCACAGAGGCTATGAGTGGCACACAGCGGAGCTCAGTGGTTATTGTCGTTAGAAAGGACTGAGTCATATTCTTACCAAAATGCTGATGCCATACACAATCTATGTTTTGGAAATTTTCTAATTTTTTTTGTCTTATTTAATTCCAAATTACTTCTGGAGTTAGAAACTTACTATTTAAACCAGTTGGCTGTTTTTGTTTTTTAAAGCTTTATCTTTTATGTCATTTATTGATGAATTATTTTAAAACTTAGAAGGTAGAATTAATTTTCATTTGACTTTCTGAACCCTAATCTTCTAGTAACCTAGCGTTTCAGTCTCTTCTCTCTCTCCCTTTCTCCCCCCTTCTGCCTACCCCACCTCTGTCTTGCAGTACTTGGGGATTCATCTCAGGGTGCTGTGATTGTTATGTAAGTACTCTACCACTGAGCTCTATCCTCAGCCCTCTTTTTATATTGAGATAGTCTCGTTTTTATAGCTGGCCTTAAACTCATGGAGTAGCGTTAGGCAGGTCTTGAACTTACAATCTGTTTTCCTTATCCTTCTGAGTAGCTGGTTTTACATGACTGCCATGAGATCCAGCTAGGGTCTTTTGGGTTGTTCAGAAGGCCAAAGCCAATCCGTGTACTTAAGAAATTTCCATAGATACTGTGTGCCAGTATTGGTGTGATGCACTTGGCCTGGTAACATGTCCTTCATCTTGGGGAGTAGAAAGGATGAACAGCCAAGACCCACTCATGGCTTTGTAACTTGTATCACTTTCTTGGCCTAAATTTTGGCCTCTGGTAGGGGCTGCAATAGAGGTTAAGATGGATTGACATGCTGTAGACACACAGCTACAAAACTCAGGATCTCATGAGGGATCCCTGAAAACTCTCTCCTGATAAAGAAAAAAAACTAAACAAAACAAAACAAAAAAGAAGTTATGAATTTCAAGGTTTGTGGACAAAGCAATGATACATTTTAGCCAAGAGCTGTTGGAATTTAATCAATAAGCGTGTGTTTTGTACTGACCTGGGAACCACACACTTCAGTGGAAGCTCAGCAGAAATATGTAAATTCTTGGGTTTATAGGTGAGCCAGGAATAAAAGATAGTTCTATCAACTACTATCTGTTGAGATAAAAGATATGGTTTGTCACAACACATTTTTATATACTCCAATAAGAAATTGGAGGATAAATCATTTGTCACTCTACCACCCCAAGAAATAAAGATATGCAACTGAATTGATGTGCTTAAGGTTCTCTCTGCCATCAGAGGCACTGAAACAGGAAATAAAGCAAAACACTTGACATACAATTTGTGAATGAGATTGCCAAGAGGCTAGTACATTATCCCTGGAGCTTTTCACTAGCCTTCCCAAATCAAGGATTTAAAAGATGAACAAACTATTTGAAGGAGTCTGAGAGACTCCTCCTGATACTTCTGTCTTCAAACATGTATTTGGCCTTTACTTTGGATGTCCAAGTTTCTAAAATCTCATTAGAAGGAAGAGTTAACTAAAAAACAATGTATTTGTATTGACCAGTTGGATTTCCTAAGTATGAAATGCACATGCATTTCGTAATAATTTACAAATCCTATGGTTTTACCATACTGGCTTCAAGTTCTGTAAGAATTTGATCCTCCATTATTTATGCTTTTGGGATCATATTAGATATGATGTATTATCCCAGTTAATAATTACGTATTATCCCAGTTAATAATTACGTATTATCCCAGTTAATAATTCCAAAGTCAGTAACTTGTTGAATAAATAGTGGGATGGACGATTCATGTGGTTCCCAAGGTCTAAAAGGTTTATTTCATTCAGCTTTCAAATCCAGAGGTCAGACAGACAGACACTCTTAAGACTATGAAGTGGCCTCATCACGATTGGCAGAGTTTAGGCTGCATCGATTGTAGAGGAAGTCTGCCCAGAGAAAGGGGTAAGGAGAGAGGGTGGGTATAGGTATTTTGACCAGGGTTTCTCAGCTGTGACACTACACATGAGATCAGGTGCGGAGGGGCTTGTGCCTGCAGACGCTAGACACGTGCTCCCCTTCACCAGATGCCAGTTGCACCCTCCTCCTCTCTGGAAGGAGTCATTGATATTGTCTCCTCAAATGACCCAATGTTCCCTGTGGAGAGGCTTGCCCCCAATTGATAACTATGGGCTTACACTTCTGTGAAGGGCTCTATATTTGACACTTGCTTTTAGCTGCTAAAACCCTCAAAATGCCTTTGGATTTCTTTTGATGGATGTATGGGAACAAATCTGAGTGCCTGACATCTTGCTGTGAGTAAGCACAGCTTGAGAAGCAGACTGAGATAGGCAATCATTGCACGGAACTACGAGGCAGAGAAGACTGAAGGCCCTTCATGTCAGTCTGTTTAAGTTATTCCATGTTCATGACATGAAGTTTAGGTTCCTAGAACATACTTATTTCAATGACTACAGCAATGCAAACTAAACCACAGTAAATGAAATGTTTTGTATTTCCCTTGGATGTGCTTGAACCTTCCTCCACCAAAGTTTACTTTCAGTTTTTCTTATAGACGCTGAAGTACTATTGCTTTCAGTGATATATACATACACGCACACACACATATTAACACATACATGTTTATCAATTAGAAGTGAACAAATTAAGTCTACTTATAGTTCAGACCATTCCAGACCATTCTTGCCTCTTTACTTCTTGGGGAAAGTTTTAATCAAAAGACTGAAACTCTGTGTTTGCTGATTTGGATGCTGAGCCACTATTAGTTTAAGTCCTGGGCCCTGAGCACCACTCTAAGAAGGAGAAGCACAGGTTACCCCCAGGAATAAGCTGTAGTTTAGCGATGGAGACAAGTCTGTAAGTCAGTCACAAAAGGATACTTCACTAGGGATGCCTTGTATTTCTTTTATTATTGTTGTTCATTTCATTGTGCGCATGCCAGAGTCATCATAGCACTAAGGCAACAGGCTTAGCATAGGCATCAGGAAGCCTTGTCTCTGACCCTTGCTCTGCTCTATGCAAACTTCATGTGTCTGGTTACATGGCTTTTATACCCCAATTCTTCACTCTATATAAGTGGAAGCTGAATTGATCCTGTAGGATTAGGTGTGTAAAATGCCATGTGAAGATAATATGTGTGTTATGCTGAGGAACTTCAATTTATTTTGATAGAAAAGTCTATATAGTTTTATTTTATTAATGCCAAGTATCCTGTACATAATATGTCTGGTGAATGAGTAGAAGTGACAAACACATTCTTCATGTTCCTCTCAGGCTGGCAATACCAGTGCTACACACATATTAAGACAAGTGCAGGAAGTAACACTTGAACAGACTTTGCAGATGGCAACAGGTAAAACGGTTCCTTCTCTTACCTCTATAACAATCCCACAGTACTGGATAGGAATATTAAACTCAAATTCATCTGGTCGCACATAAGTCACTCTGCAGCCCGTCCCTAGGAATAATTCATCAGGACCTACAAGCTCATCTGGATAAAACAGCGCCCTTTTAGCTACAACACGAAGATTAAGATAATTGCACTCCACTGATACTGTTGGAAGAGAAGAACAGGCAATCAGCTGCTGCACCTCAATACATGGCATGAAAGAAGACCTGGTTTAGCCAAAACAAGCAGAGGTTGGGGGTGTGGGCAAGGGTGATCCCTGTCATATGACTCTACTTCTCTTTTCTTTCCATTGACACCCCTCAAATGAAACAACTTGCAAAACCCGGAAAGTTCTGCCTGAGATTAACTGTGGTGGCTATTTGGAATGGAAGCAGAGGTATGTACTTTTATCAGGGTACTATATTGGGTACCAAGCTCCCCAATCCTTGGCATCTGTGAAACTGAAGCCGTGTGTGTGTGTGTGTGTGTGTGTGTGTGTGTGTGTGTGCGTGTGTGTGAGTGTGAGTGTGTGTGAGTGTGTGTATACTTGCATGCTGGTCAGAGGTAGATGTTTGCCTTTCTCAGTTGTTCCCCACCTTATTTTTTGAGACAGGTATTCTCACTGAACCTGGAGCCTGCCAACTCTACTAGAGTAGCTGGCCAACAAGCCTGGCCATCTGTCTGTCTACTGGGGTTACAGTTTTTTCCATGGGTGCTGGAGATCTGAGCGCAGATCTTCGTGCTCCCATGGAAAGCACTTGACTAATTGAATCGCCTCCATGGCCCACAGGTTTTCATTATCAGGCCGTGGCTGTGTGCCAGATAGCAGCAGACATATGGTTCATATGGAGATCTGATCCTAAAGCTTGGGAGAAGAGTCCTTCTGGGGCATAAATGAGCATTCTGTTCTCCAAGGTAATGCAGTATAGTGGGCCCAAAGAGCGTAATGTTCAATCCCAGCCCTTTGTGAATTTTTGGGCCTTGGAAGACTCATATCTTCTCTCCATTTAGCTGTCAGATGTACAAAGGATTTGAAGTAGTCTTCAGCATGCACAAGTTCCATGTGGCACTTACGGTCTTTGCTCCCGTTTGTGTTTCCTCATCCCAGTCATCAGCACCACACCCGCCCACCACTGAAGCCCAAAGGCCTTTGATATAGTCCCAGTTCCCACTTCCCTTCCCTCCTCACAGCCTTCCACTGAGTCTTTTTACCTCTGCTTTCAAAATTCATCTCCCATCTACTTCTGCATGGCTGTACTCTGGATTCCATCACTGTCCCTTCCCCGGGTAAGCTCGGTAGCCCCGTCCCTTCCCTGAGCAACCTTGGCAGCCTTGTGGAGCTCACTGACCCCAGTGTCACTTTTCATCCTTTTTAAATTTTTTTTTGAGACAGGGTTTCTCGGTGTAGCTTTGGAGCCTGTCCTGACATTAGCTAGTGTAGACCAGGCTGGCCTCGAACTCACAGAGATCCACCTCCCTCTGCCTCCAGAGTGCTGGGATTAAAGGTGTGCACCATCACTGCCTGACTTCTTTCTTTCACTCTTTGCAGCTGCCTTGTGTTGATGGGAGGGTTCTCTTGCGTATGCCCCTTTCCAGCCATCTCAGAAACCTCCACTTCCCGAGGTTTAATCTTTTAACTTTCACATTATAGTTTTTCATATTAAAATAAATGTTTAGTTTATCTTGGTCATAGTTCATTAGCTTGGACTATCACATTTGCAATAGGCATTTTGCACAGCTCTCCTTTTGTTTTATCTAAAGGCACTGTAAGCAGTGACAATAGTATTCCATGGTAACTGTGCTCCCTCCAGAAATCCCCTTGTGTCCTCCAAACACTATACACATTATGCTTAGTACCTGTACTCATAATCAACTTTCCTTCTGATACATTACAACAGTTTATATGAAAAACTCCCAAGTTAACCTCTGCCTCCTTTGAGCTGAGTCTCTAGTGATCTGCAGGACTCAGAGGTATTTTAAGTGAGTTCTGTCCCACTCTGTCTTAGGGAACACGACACCATGCCAGGTAGAGCTAACATATAGGGCTAGGAATTATTAAGTTGTTAACTTTTCAGATGGGATAATAAAGCCCTCGAAACCAAGAACCTCATAACTCATGGTCATTGAAGAACTACCCCATGAAAACATCATCAGAAATGGTCCACTCTGATACCTGGCTCTTGCCCAGAACACCTCCACATCCCAGATATGAGCAGCAACAGCAGTCCTGATATAACAAAAGCCTTCATTATGCCAGACTTTGGGCTGAGACCTCCTCAGTTACCAGGTAGTTGAGAAGAACTGGAAAGCCAGAAGTGTTTTTATGCCTGAGGCTTGACTCAGATGAATTCAATGAACTCAATTCAGCAAGGAGAAAAAAAACCTTTAATACCCCATCAACTCAAACTCCTGAGCCTTTCTTTATCCTATGGGCTAGAGAAATGTAGTGTTGGCTAAATGAATACAGCACACATTCCGAGGTGCTCTCAAACTGTCTGTGTAGTACCTCAAAATGCTTGACTATGAGGCTAAATCTCTGGCTAGTCTTTAGTATTCTATGAGTTAATTTAGGGATGCCTGTGACTCTGACACAATGACATACTTTGTCATCTGTGGTTGAAGCCATCTTCCTACATTGTAATACGTATTTAGCTTAATTGGTTAATTCGTTAGTTAGTTAATTCTTTGGTTGTATTGGGAGTTGACTTAGCAGAAGTTACTTACCATCAACAATCAGGAAGGAGAGGTCAACAGAGACCCTGATCTTGACCATTACTAAACCAACATTGAGAGAACCCAGTGCTCTTCAGTGATTTCATAATGCTCTTGCTAGAGTGACATTAATGACATTAATATCTAAGCCATTAATATCTTATTCCCTTGAAACTGAACCTTTCTAGACCACCAGAGAGACTTTGATGTTCCAGGCACCATGGGATATCCTGGGAGAGTGGTGTGTATTTCCTGCAGAGTCAGTTTAATATGAAGGCTTTAAAATTTCCTATGATCTACATGTCTTATTTTTCTATTTCTGTGATAAAACACCATGACCAAGGCAACTTATAAAATAAAGCATTTATTTGGGGCTTACCTTTCAGAGATGAAGACCATCACAGTGATGGGGAGCTTGTGAGCAGGCAGGCAGATACGGTGCAGTAGCTTAGAACTCTCATCTTGAGACGCAACTATGAGGCAAAGACATACACACACGCGCACACACACACACACACACACACACACACACACACACACACACACACACACGAGGTGGAGGGAGAGATAGAGAAAGAGAGAGAGAGAGCACTCGGAATGGTCTTTTGAAATCTTAAAGCCTGCCCCTAGTGGCCACACCTCCTTCAATAAGGCCATAATTAATCCTTCCCAAACAGTTCTACCAACTATTCAAATATATGAACCTCTGGAGGCCATTCCCATTCAAACCACAAGACCACAAAAGCCATAAGTTTTCTTCAGATATATCAATAAAGATGTTTGTTAACTTCACCAGTAGCATTGCTTGTTTTCTACACTAATATTTATTGCACAAGCTCAGGATACTAGCATTATATTTTTGATATAACCAACAATAAAAAGTACATGTGGAAAATATCCTGGAAGGTCTATTAAGAGAAGTGCTTGATGACTTATCTGAAAAACAATTAAATACAAATGAAAAGGATATTGTAGTATAAAAGATAAGTTTTGTGTATAACTAGAATAAAACTGTATTTCAAGCATGCAACTTCCATCTCAAACCTTCTATACTAAGGGGTTCAGGTTTTTTCATTCAGAGATAGTTTGAGAGGCATCAGATAGATCTGAAATGTTATTAATTTTCACAATAACTTAAAAGTTAACCCAGGCATAGCAGACCTAACATCTGAGTGCTAAGTATGTTGAGGCAGAGAAGGGACAGAGTCCTGTTAACCAGCGTAGGTAGCTTTGAGAAACCCCATGAGCCAGGTGCAGTGACACACACCTTTAATCCCAGCCTGGTCACATAAGGAGTTCCTCCCCAGCCAGGGCTACACAGTGAGATCCTGTCTCAACCCCTTGGCCCCAAACAAAACCAAACCAAAAAGAAAGAAAAGTCATGGAATGAAACAAATTGTAAGAACAAAACTTGTCAAAACCTAAGATGGGCATGGTGGCGCACGCCTTTAACCGAGTGTGCTGGAGGCAGAGGCAAGCAGATCTCTGAGTTGGTGGCCAGCCTGCTCTACAAAGCCAGTTCCAGGACATTCAAGGCTGTTACACAGAGAAACCCTGTCCTGAAAATCCATAAAACAGACAATCAACCACAAACCTAAAGACCTACTTAATATATTCCTTAGTGATAGATATTGTAATACTTTCTGAAGTTTTCCAAAAGGTATGTATGTGTGCGTGAAGTGTACATGTGTATGTATAGATACATATATGCTGTCTAAATGTATGCTGTGTGTACACAGAAATACACTGTAGACACAGCTTAATTTAGTCAGTTTTTATTATTTGTATGTCTTTGTTCTGCATTTCATTAGAGATGTCTACAGAGTCTGGGCCTGCAGGATATTTATTTGAGAGAGGGTACACTCCCATTGGCAACATCACTGAAGAATATGGCTTCCCCTCCTCCAGCAACCATTAATTGCCTATTGCTTCTCAGGGAAGGGTGCGACTTTGGGAGCCTCTTTTTCATCCATAATGGTATATTGGAGAGCCCCCTCTTGTACAGTTTCTCCTGAGTGTAGACACTCCTACTGTGAGTTCATGGGTGCAACAGTCATGCCATGTCTGGAGGATATTATACACCACCCCTCCCTGTTCCCCAGCTCTTACATCCCTTCTACCCCTCTTATGTGACAATCCTTGAAAGACTGTACTGGTTGAGTTATTTCTAAGGAGATGCTCCTTGAGCCTTGAAGAAGGTGCCATAGGTGCCCGTTTTGGCTAAGCTCTCCAGAGTCACTTGGTCTCAGCACATTGACTAACTGTGAGTCTCTGCATTGACCATTGCCCACCCACCGCAAACAGAGCTTCTCTGATGAAATCTGAGAGCAGCGCTAAACTATGGGCACAAACAAATACTTAATGGCAGTTTAACACCATGTTCATTTAGTAAAATAAAAATACTCTGATTTTTCAAAAACTATATATTTTAAAGATATTATTTTATTATCGTATGTATATTGTGGATTTATTTATTTATTTTTTGCCTACATGTATTCTGTGTATTATGTTTGTGCCTGGTCTCTGTGAAAAGTCACCACAAGAGGGTGTTGGGTCTCCTGGAGTTAAATATGGCTGGGATCCACCATGTGGTTGAGAATTGAACATAGGTCCTCTGGAATAGCAGCTAGTGCTCTTAACCACTGAGTTATCTCTCCGGCCCCTCATATCCTGATTCTTAAAAACTAAGAATTAATAAAAATTTAAGCAGAAGGAAAATTAGAGATTGGTTGAATCATCTTTATTGTATTAAGAAATGAAAACAATAACAGTGATAAGAAAAGGAGAGAAGTAGGTCCCAGGGTACAAGCCCCTATTGTCTAAGACAATGAAATCTAGAGATGTTCACACAACACCGAGACTATAGTCATAGCACTGTGTTCCATACTGAACCATTGCTAATACACACACACACACACACACACACACACACACACACACACACACACACACACACACACAGCACCCCACCCCACAATCCCCCCCTACACATCAGTATGCACATGGATACATGTATTTACACCAAACACACAGAGAAAAAGGAAAACTTTTCCTTCACAGAGTTACCTTTGAGGACTTGCCAGGAGTTCAGCTGGAACCGAGG
>PVIU01004902.1:0-83487 GCA_004026605.1 Ondatra zibethicus | reverse complement strand
CTATGGACTGAACCCAGAACCTTCAGATGTCTAGGCAAGTGGTCTACCACTGAGCTCACTCCCAAACCTTAAGAAAAGGGCTGGGAAAAATTAATTAAAAAAAAAGAAATATAAAACTTTACTTTCCCCCAGGTTCTTACTTGTGTTATAGAAGGGCTGTTTGAAGACATATTTTATTCCTTTTTTTAAAAAGATTTATTTATTTATTGTGTCTATAACATTCTGCCTCCATGTATGCCCGCATGCCAGAAGAGGGTGCCAGACCCCATTACAGATGGTTGTGAACCACCATGTGGTTGCTGGGAATCGAACTTAGGACCTCTGGAAGAGCAGCCAGTGCTCTTAACCACTGAGCCATCTCTCCAGCCCCTGAAGACACATTTTAAAATAAAGGACACATTTTTTATAACAAAGACATATTTTAAATAAATTAATAAAGAAATTTAAATTATATAAAAATTATTTTGTGGTAAATAAGTAGTTACATTTCTTTCTACTGTTGCATCTTTATCTCTTATTGTGCAACAGATTTGCTAAGCCCTGGAGATGAAAATGTACATGGGATATATACCCTTAAGGAGTTCATGGCACAGTGACCTTGTAGAACCATTACTATTTATTTATTTTGGTGTGTATATTTTGTTCTGAGACAGCATCTCATGTAGCCCATGCATAATCACTCATAATTTATAAAGTGCTGAGGTTCAAACTAAGGGCTTTGTGTGTGCTAGACAAAAGGTCTGCCAGCCGAGTTACAAGCCCAGCCCTCTATTAGGACGATTATTAGTGCAATGATACATCTCAGGTAATACAGTCATGAGTGGTGCATTCCTCTAGCCATTTTGCCTTTCAGTAGCTCTGTTTTTCATGCTGCATTTTCATGGGATGTAGTTCTGAACTCAACTGATGATCTAGAGACAGAAAAGCAGGGTGAGCTTAAATATATATATTTTTAGGGTGTTGGGAATCAAACTTACAGGCCCACAGAAGGTAGGGAAGTTTCCCACCATTAAGCTACATTCCCAGCACTCAAATATACACTTAAGCTGTTTTTCTTTTTTTTCTTCTTTTTATTGATTTTTATTGAGCTCTACATTTTTCTCTGCTCTCCTCCCTGTCACTCCTTCGCTTTAGTCCTCCCCCAAGGTCCCCATGCTCCCAATTTACTCAGGAGATCTTGTCTTTTTCTACTTCCCATGTAGATTAGATCTATGTAAGTCTCTCTTAGTGTCCTCATTGTTGTCTAAGTTCTCTGGGATTGTGGTTTGTAGGCTGGTTTTCTTTGCCTTATGTTTAAAAACCACCTATGAGTGAGTACATGTAATAATTGTCTTTCTGTGTCTGGGTTAACTCACTCAAAATAATGTTTTCTAGCTCCATCCATTTTCCTGCAAAATTCAAGATGTCATTATTTTTTTTCTGCTGTGTAGTACTCCATTGTATAAATGTACCACATTTTCCTTATCCATTCTTGGGTCGAGGGGCATTTAGGTTGTTTCCAGGTTCTGTCTATGACAAACAATGCTGCTATGAACATAGTTGAGCACATGTCCTTGTGGCACGATTGAGCATCCTTAAGCTGTTTTTCATAGTGAGATTTTAACTTCTCATTTTGAACAAGTGCCACCTTTTGTTTAGAAGCAAGGAATTTAAATTTGGTATAAATTATTTTCAGGCTTGTTACTTGAAGTGTAGTCATAGAGAACCATTGGTATCACTTGAGAGTTTATTACAGCTGCAACATCTCTGGATCTTACCCACATGTCTGTGTTAGAATCTGCTGCGTAACAAAGTACTCAGGTGGTGTGTGTATTTAAGTTTGCCAACAAGCCCTTCTAATGAGTATCAAGACAGCATGCTCTGTGAAGGCAAATCCCTGTGCCCCAACAATTCTGAGGGCATTAGAATCAGTGACACCTTGGAACTTAAAAATGTAAATTCTCTGTCCCACTCTTGTCTTGCTGAATCAGAAAAAAGGACTGACTAATTCAGCCATCATGTATAGAAAGAATGTTCCACAGGTGAGCCTGCGCGAGATCACTGCCCAGAGGCAGGGCAGCGAGAGGAGTGGAAGTACGTGAGGTCTCAAGGTGCTGAACCTTTGCATTCTGCCTGACACAGGACAACTACATTCTTATACAGTTACCCCTTTAGTGTGCAGATGATGAGACACAGAAATTCTGGGATGTTAGGGAGTTTTAACAAAGTATACCTTATTGTATAAAATCACTCTCTACATACTGATACAGATTCTGATGCAAGCCAGCCTCCCATTCCTTCTGAATCCCCTGGAGAGCTCTCATGTTGCCGCAGTCATGGGGGCGCTGTGTGTGTGTTTCCACTGTGCTATGGGACTACAGTGGCATGGTTTGCATCATGTTCACTCTGGTTCTTCATTTTAGACGATGAACTGACGGTGTTTTAGTGGCACATGTGTGCTGTAAAAGGCGCCAGTTAAGTACTCCCAACTGAGGCCATCTATAAGAAGGCCTTTCACTCATTCTGCTTCTCATTTCCTCTGTGGGTTTGATCTCCAGCCTGAGCCATGAAGTCTTTCCTGGGCCTGCAGGGACTCTTTCTGCTTCTTTTCGTCCTAACAACTGGTGCTGATGATTGGTCAGGTATTGCATGTGACGTGGAGAATTGGGATGTTATAACGTGCTGATAGATGAGGCTTTCTGACTGTTTCATAAAGATTGGTCTCTTTCAGAGGCATGATATGAGAATCTCACAGTTCTACTGAGACTAGACACTGTCCTAGCTTGAGTTATTTCTTTCTCCAGTTCCCCTTTTCTTTTGACCCTTCCCAGATCACTTCCCATTCTGGGAATTCAGTGCGTAACATGAGCTAGAAGTGAGGAAAGTGGAGTGGAGTGGACTGGAATGCACAGAGATGTTCACCGTTAAGAACTTGACACTTGCTGGGAGTGGTGGTGCAAGCCTTTATTTCTGATTTCAAGGCCAGCTTTATCTACAGAGCAAGTTCGTGAACAGCCAGGGCTACACAGAGAAACCCTGTCTCAAAAAAATCCAACAAATATAAACAAACAAACAAACAAACAAATGATCTCAGGACACCCTGTGGCAGGTAGGAAAGGAGCTTTTTCAAGGGCTTAGCCTTCCTTGACCTTATCTTTGCAGAGCCACAGTACCTGAGAGGGAAGGCCAGCTCCTTGCGGTAAGGTGACTAATGGGCCCAATTTCCTTAGTTTGAGTGCCAACAAGTCTCCTACTTTAAGCAAACTTGAGTGGTTGGTCACCTAAATATGAGTGCAGATTCTTAGTTTGAAGGCTTAGAATTACAATAAAAATTTAGGTATTTTTCCCTGGTTACTTTCAACAAGATAATCCAGTCTTGATGCTAGGGAAGTTGCAAGACTCTTAGTGTGTTGGTTAATGTCTTTTATTTCTTTTTATTAGGAGCTATTTAAAGGAGACAGCTCTAAGCGATCATATTAGTACCCACTGCCTCATCATGCAGACTTATTAAATCCACATTGACTTGCTTCCCTTGAGTAAATTAGGATCAAAGTGAAATTTCAGATAGGATGGGAGTCCTTGTATCTGGTCTCAGTGTCTGCCCTCTATCCACATGGAAGCTTACTAATCACTTATTCCTCTGCACATTTCCTAATTCGACTTCAGCTTTACAGAAGCAGAAATATGTATTTGAAGTTTTATTTGTAGTTCATTCTACAGCTTTATTTTGCTCAGGGTTATTTAGAGCTATTTCTCCTCTTCCCAGTCCCTTCTCCCACCACCTCTCTCCCTCAGATCCATTCTTCCTCTGTTTCCCTTTAACAAAAAGAGCAGGCCTCCCAAACATGGCATAACAAGTTGGTTGTAGTGTTCTTGACTAGTGTTTATTGCTATCAACCTCCATGTCTGCTTTTAAGTACCACGAAGCTGTGGATATATAAATGAAAGCAAAGGCTAGTGGAGAGGAGTGTGAGTTGATCAAGAGTGCAGCCATGCTCTGCGCTTCACACAGTTACAATAGAAATGTGTTCCTGTGGCACAGCTGTATAAAATGTTGTCCATGAGGGTGGGCATGATGCCCACCTTTAATCTCAGGACTTGGGAGGCAGAGGCAGGTCGATCTAAGTTCAAGGCCAGCCTGGTTTACATAGAGAGTTCCAGGCTGTCCAGAGCTACGTAGTGAGACTTGTCCTAAGAAAAATATTGACTTCTGAGAATGGAATTAAAGGATTAAATTTGTATTGCTCTCCACTCCCCGACAGAGTTACTAAACAATATCTTTGGTAGATAGGAGTGTTTGTGAGTATCTTAGGAATGAAGTCATAGCAGATGATCATCTTTTACAGACTTGCTTCTCTCTACAACATGTTTTATTTTGTTAAGGGAGGAGCTCTTGCAGTAACTAGCTTTGCTCAGATGTTCTGTGATGATTCACATACAGCCTGGTAACAGAAATATTCTCCTTTCTACTTCCTAGGCTTTCGTCTGCAATGCACCAATCATTGGTTCTATCTCAGGATTAAGGCCACGCTATTCCACAATATATTTATGGAACCTGATGAAGTGTTTTTAGGATATGGCTGCCCTGTGAGCACCGTCTGGCCAAATGATGTCTATGATTTTACCTACCGTACTTATTCTTGCGGCATTGTCAATAAAGTAAGAAGAAACACTAGTGTCTATGGTCCCTTCCTTGGACCCACAAAATGGAAATAATAATTTCTATTTCTTACAGCTGGGTTAATGTCTTTAAAAGTGACATCCAGGAAAACTGATGTTAACTTCATGATAGAAAGAGACCCGTTTTCAGTACATCACAAAGTAGTTTCCAACAGTTGCACATTGCAGCCCACGACATTCTAGCCTCAGGTGGAAGGGAGTAACATTGGTTAAACATCACAAAGGGCCTCAGAGTTCCCTACTGGAGGCATTGACACGTTCATTATGCATTGCTGTCTAACATTAACTGGGATTTTTAGTTGATTACCTACTACAAAAGTAAAAATCAGAAACACTGTAATATTACTTATTAAAAGACATTACACAACTTTTACAGGTTGAAGTGAAGGACAGATTTGGTGAGACAGGAAGAAAATTTTAGATGGAGCTGTGCAAGCAGGATACAGGGTGTTTATTAGGTGCCCTTGGGACAATGATTACTGTGTGAAAGGAGCTGGGCTGTGGGGAACTCACACGTCTGTGGATGGATCCTGCAGGCTGTTTGCATTCCAGACAGATAACTGATTAACTGATTAGTACTGGAACTTCGTCAGGGTGGGTTTTATTTTCTCTCTCTCTCTCTCTCTCTCTCTCTCTCTCTCTCTCTCTCTCCTTCCCTCCCTCCCTCCTTTTCCCCTTCCTCCTCCTCCTTCTCCTCCTCTTCTTCTTCCTCCTCCTCCTCATCCTCCTTCTTCTTTTAAAAAGAAATGATATAGGGACTGGGCTGTCTCAATGTATCTCAGTTGATAGCATGCTCATCTAACATGTACAAGGCTCTGTTTGATTCCTAACACCACAGAAACTTGGCTTGGTGGAGCAGAGCACACCTGGGACCCCAGTACTGGAGAGGCAGAGGCAGGAAGATCAGGAATTCAAGGCCATCCTAGAGAACTCAAGGACAGCACAGAACACGAGAGACCCAGTGTCAAAACAGATGTCCTGAGTTCATCATTTAAATGAAATTCTCAGACATCTGAATTCCAAATGGGTTTCAGCTGATCTGAAAGCTGGTGTTCTCTGAAATAAGCAACGCTTTATCTTCTACTGTGTTTCTGGAAAGGAGGTGTAAGCACATGATTTTTAAAAATACAAACAAAAGATCTGATCTCTTTCAATAAACAAGTATGATCTGCCTTTTACATCTGAGTAGTGTACCAGATTGAGCCTATCTTTCTTTAGAAGATGGCCCTCCTCAGGAGTGATTAAGTTTTTTGAGAACTTGAAGTACCTATAAGCTCTAGCTCAAATCCCTTGATCTCCTGAGATCTGTGAGATACTTTAAATCTTTCTCTGCCCCTTCAGGTTCTTTATGATGTCACTCTGCTTCAGACACAACTTACCTATATCCCAAAAAACTCTACTAACCGAACTGAGATGCGTCTGTCCTGTGTTCTACACAGGTGAGTACCACATGTGGGGCACCTGTCCAAGGCCCCAGCTTTGCTTCAACCCTCTAAGTGAAAGACCCAAGCCCTAAATGTTAAACCACACCAATCCAGGGTGTGGGCAGGTGTGGTGCTGTGGGAACCAAAGCCAGCAGGAATACAAATGCCGATATCCTTGGTCCTGAGTCTTCAAAGTGACGATTGTCTCCTAGAGCATTAGAATACTGGAGAAGAGAAGGAGATGAATCTACTTCTTTAATATGAGTGTCTGAACGGCTGAAAACCTTGCAGGTTCCACCCAGCTAATCGAGCCAGGCTGCTTTAAAAAGCAGCCCACATCCAAGTGTAGTGAGGACAGAAAGAAAAAGCCTGAAAGATACAGAACTGTGTCAGAGAAATCAAGGCCAGCATGCAGCAGGGGTGGGTGGGGCTGACGTCATAGGGAGAGAGGCAGATTAAATCTGACCCATGGGGTGAAATTCAGTATTTTAATCATTAATCATTTGAGAAAGCCTATGTTATAGCTCATTTGCAACCTTGACCAGGGATTAGTAAAGTCATAATAAGTGTGTCAAGGCTTTGGGAGGCAATCTATTAGATTTTTCTGGTTAAAATCATTTAATGAACATTTTAAAAGAATTTAAAATGTGTTTTTCAAATGGTCTTGCGCATAAATGTGTCACGAAGTTGGGCTATTGTGTTTTTAGTGGGCAGTCTTCCTGTCGTGTTTGAAGCCTTACTCTTGTTGCCTCACTTTATTAGATCACTTAATATTTTAATCAGCCTATGCTCACTGCACATAGTGAGGGGCTCATAAATATATGTAAATTTAAGTGTTTCATGTACTTTGACCATATTCTCCCTATTACCCTCCATTTCCCCCTTTCTACTAATGCCCTTTCTTTACCCAAATACTTCTATGCTCATATCCTATGTGTCTGATTCAGGATGCACATATGAGAGAACATTCAAGATTTGAAAATCACATATCATAGGCTTACACTGTAAGTGATTCACTTGAAGCAATTATTTTCAAGTAATAATTGAAGCCTCTCCATGTTCCTTCACACAAAGAGTAATACCTACCATAGCAACTAACATTTTTTTTTTTAAGTTTCTAGAGACAGGGTTTCTCTATGCAACCACTGTGGCTGTCCTGGAGCAGTTAACATTATTAATGCAATGTTTTAATTCTTTGAGAATTGCATACAATGTATTTGTATAATATTCATCCCCACTCCTACCCTATCTCCTCTTTACCTATTCCATAACATTATGTTCTTTTTAAAATTTTTTTAAAAAAATAACTATTGACTCCAATTTGTACTATTCATATACTCATGGGTGTGGGCCCATTCACTGGAGTATGATTGACCTACCAGGAGTCAAACCATTAAAAAACCTGACTCTCCCTCCCCACTTGTCATTAACTGTTCGTGGCTCCTCATCTTCTTCCCAGTCCATGATATCATGTGCCTTGGCTTGATCTTATGCAGGTCTTGTGACGGTAACCGCAGGTACTTTGAACTCATGAGTGCAAAGGCCCTGTCCTTTCCAGAGATGCTCGTCTGGTCCTTTCTGACCTTTGGCTCTTACCGTCTTTCCCCACCCTCTTCCTTTATAGTCGGTATGTGTGTGTGTGTGTGTGTGTGTGTGTACATGCGCATATGATGTGATATAAATGACTCATTTGTGGATGGCCACTCTACCGATGATTATTTTCTGCTCTTGGCCATTAGTGAGTTTCTGTGTTAACCATTGCCCACGACAACTAAGATTTTAAAATCACATATCCTAGGCTTACATTGTTGTAAATGGTTCACTTGAGTCAGTGCATCTCCGTCACTGGAATTTGGCCTTTGAGTGCAGCCTTCTAAATTCTACGGTCTGAATGAATCTTCAGCACTCTGTGATATTTCTCTTTTTCCCTCTCCCACTTTTAGTCGGTATCCTCTCTTCTGTGAAGCTGAAAGTAGAGGAGACTTCACTGGCAACCCTCCTGAGTGGGAAGTAGACATGACATCACGCAGGAATGAGCAGGCTGCCCCTGCAGTGCCGCTAAAGTAAGGAGACCCCAGACTCATAGTTTACAGTTTTGTCAGGCGTGACTTAAAATATGCTAAGAAAACAGCTAAGGACATATCCCATTTGACTAAAGACATGTTGTCCTTAAACAAGTTCTAGATTAGGCCTTCCTGTGTTTGTTAAAATTGTTAGTGAGGCTCCAAAGCTGCAGAGAAACCCTGTCTCCAAAAACAAAAACAAAAAATTGTTAGTGAGATAGTGGTCTTGCTAGCCTGTTCCTAGTCAGAGATCCCATAGGAGTTAGAGGTGTCCCTCTTATGTCTTGTGACAATTGGTCTTACTTAAATCCTGGGGTCTGGGAGACATGCCTCTGGGTGTTATTTCTGTAAGGGTGTTTCCAGAGAAGAGTAACTGAGTGGGGATAGAGCTCATCTTCAAAGTGGATGGTACCTATGTTGAGATTCATCAATCAGTGGTCCAAGGAAGCAGTGTCATCTGGATATCCTTCCTGAACACGTATTTATAGTTGTCACCACTGCCCTCCGATGACATCATATTCTGTCGCTTCAGCTTTTCAACATCAGGTGAAAACCACCAACCAGATGTCGCAGGAGCCTCAGACCTCGGGAACCAGCAGGCTTCAGCCTGCCGAAGCATCTAGCTGCGTGAATTAGAGTTTTTCCCTCTCCATGTCTCCAGAATGCAGATGGTTGCAGGATGTCTTCTCTCATCCATTTTTAAAAAGTGACTGATTTGCCGTTTTAAATAAAATGGCATGCTACCTTCACATATTCTCATTTTAAAAAGCTGTCCCTGATTTTAGCTTTATCAAATCTGATTAATCAATAAAAATTTTCATTAAAGCTGCTTCTAATTTTTGAAGGATTAATATGTATCATTTTAAGTAAAATGCTCATAGCTTTTTCTTGTTTTTTTACTATAATTTATTTTTTGAGAATTTCGTATGTTTACAATGTATTTCAATCATATTCAGTACCCTGTTCTCCCACTTAACTCCTCCGAGATCCACCCTCCAGCCTCCCTACTACTTCCCAACTTTGTCCTTAAAAAAAAATAAAACAAAAAACTAGGACTATAATTAGTGCTGCCCATATACTAATAACTGGAGCATGGTTGACATTCTGGGTGCCACAGCCTTAAAACCTGACTTTTTCTTCCCCAGTGATCATCAGTCATTAGCTGCTCAGTTAGGGGTGGAGGTTCCTGAGCCCCTCCCCTCTGCATGCTGGAACGCTGACTGATTTGATGTTAGGCACGCTTTATGTACGCATGAACTCTCAGCAGCTACAACACTCCTGTCACGCCCAGAAGACACTGTCTCTGCCTGGTCCTCCCTGACCACGGCACATAGCGAAGACACCATTGACTACTGACTGGCTCTGTTGGACCCACAGCACTTCCACCTTTCCTCTGCCTTCGCTTCGGTTATTGCCATTGAATGACTTAAGTGGTGTGGGAACAGTGATCAGACAGCGAGAATGGAGCAGACTGGTGCGGGACTCTGAATTATCTACCCCTTAGTAATTATGTATTTTGGTAAGATACATGGTTCAAATGTGCATTAGAGTTTAATAAAATGGGCAAATGGTCCAGCCTTCTGCAGGTCAGAAAGACTGGAAATGAGATGCAGACTTGGTGAGAAAAACAATCAGACTTCTTTCTCTGAAGGATAAAAATTTCTATTTTATTCTTCCTGTTGCTTGTTTATTCTTTTTCTGTTCTGTTCTTCTACCCTGATGTTTCTCTTCTTGCTCTTTCTTGATGTCTTGCTTCCACATCTTTCCTTCTCCATCCTCCCTGGTGTTTTCCTTCTGACGTCTTTATTTTCCCCCTTACAGCTTATATACCCCAGCAAAATCTTTTAAGCAATATAAAAATCACAGTGTGGTTACCTTCTATTTTTCAAGTGAATGATTACAATGAATACAAGTAAAGTGTTCCCACTTCCCTTATATGATTAAACATTTTCCATATTACAGATGGAAAACAAATTATCCCTCAAAAACCAACATACAGTTAAATATCCATTCTCTAGGCTTCTCATAGATCAGGAGCCTTTAAGCCATAACCATTTACGTAGTCAGTTTTTATATTGCCAGAAAACAGGTTACCAGTTTCACTTTTCATATTTAGAGTCCAGTCCAACTAACTAGCCACCCAATTCTTTGTTTTGTAGTTACATTAAGACAATTGCTTAAAGCTTTGTTTTAGCCATGATGTACACCAAAACCTGTGAACACATTTTCCAGTATCAAAAAGAATTTGAGCTAATTCATGGGACTCGATTACGTTCCTTAATCATTAACCTAAGCCACAGTTTATATGGCTCCTCAAGAGAAACTTACAAGTCTGAGCTGCATGGCACTTTCTTGTTCTTATTTTCTGTCCTCTGCAACCCCTGCTTTATCAGGAGCAGGGGCAACACGATAGCCTATCTTTACCTATATTAATTTTCCCACTAAACTAACCTCTATCATAGTCCCTTACTATATTTGTTAAAAACCCCTAATCATCAAGGTTCTATTTAAACTAAAATCATTACTTCAGTTAAACAGTACAGCTTAAGAGGAAATAATCTTCATAATAATCCACAGATAAAAATGCCCAGTAGAATGGGATATTTTCATGATAAAAATCACACTATATTAAAGGCACTGGTATCCCCCTACACCCATTCACACCATGCCAGATGCCAGAGAAAAACAGCAGCAGCAAACATATTAAGGCACAACAGTAGCAAGAGATATTCTTGAGCCGAATGATGCTCTTGGGACCTTGCCTATCTGAGATTCACCATCAGTCCCTTGTGTTCTGGTGGGCCAATGTCCTGAAGTCAGTTGCCACCTGCTGCTCCTCTGACATGGCCACTGGCAAAATGTAAGTTGAAGAGTGAGTATTAGGTTTACACTGACCTAAGTGATAAACCCTAATTCTTTCTTCATAATTATTTTATCTCAATCTCTCTTGTGTTAGACTATTCAGTTAAACATGATACTGTTTTCTCTGCAGAAGCTGAGACAAAAAGTCAGCACAAATAATGTGCAGTTCCCCTTTCCCTGTTGACAATTATTAAGAGAGGCATTTATATCTGCTCTCCTTTTACCTGATAAAGTGTTGGTGAAGCTCCCTCCACTTCCAGTGAAATCTTGTTCACTAAGTAAAAAGGTCATCTGACTTTCCCTCTACTCTGCAGTGTGTTTAGAAACCATAAGAAGGCCGGGGATGGTGGAGTGCTGTCCTCCGGGAATTTCATGGCCATTACCATCTTCACAATCAGAGCAGTGACCACTCCTCAGAGACCTCCAAGGTTGGCCTGTTAGTATTTCCTTATGGAAGGAGTGGTGGGAGGGTGGCTGGCTCTCAGAGGAGTTTACAGCCACTTATGTTAACAAATCATGTATTGAAGAAAACATAATTGCTGGGTATGGTGGTACATGCATGCCATCCAAGCACTGCAGAGGAAGACTAGATGGGTCAGGAGTTCAAAGTCATCCTCAGTTACATACTAAGTTCAAGCCCAGACTGGACTACATCAACCTCTGTACCCCCAACTTAAATAAATAAATAAAGCCATGCTACAGGTTGTGCCTGTGCTTTCAGCTTCTACCTTATGTAGAGGGTCAGCCTTGGTTAAGTTCTTTTTTTTTTTAATTGAAAATAGATTCTTTTCCCATACAATATATCCTGAGTACAGTTTCTCCTTCCACTACTCCCCCCAGTTTGTCTCCCCTCTGGAGGCACTTCCTTTCTGTCTCTCATTAGAAAAGAACAGGCTTTTAGAGATAACAAACAAACACGACAAAATAAAATACAGTATGATAAAACAAACCCCATCACACTGAGACTGGACACAGCAACCTATCGAAAGGAAAAGAGTTCCAGAAGCAGGCTCAAGAATCAGGGAACCACTCATTCACACACTCAGAAGTCCCATAAAAATACTAAGCCGAAAGCTATAATACATAGACAGAGGACCTGGTGCAGACTCGTGAAGTTCCACTTTCAAATAAGCGAGCTAGGTTACTTAACACCTGGATAGACAGCCATATGGTGTGGTTTTTCAATCACAAAAATCAATTTCAAGCAGATTAAATATTTAAATATGTTAAACAACCTCTAAAGCTTTCAGAGTGAGCACTAGAACATATTTTATGTATCCCAGGTCTGGAATGCTTATTAAAAGAGAGACAGAGTATACTAAAGGGAAAGACTGATTAGAACATACCGTAACTCCTTCTGTTTACCAAGACTCTCTGTTGTATTAGTCTAGGTGCGTGGGTGCGTGGAGCGTGCATAAATCTTGCATGTGTGTGAGCGTGTATGGGTTGGTTCTTGTGATTATGGAGTCTCAGAAATTCCTGTTCCTGATGTTAGTAAGCTGGCAATCAGGAGAGGTGACAGCAATGTTGTTCTAGCCCAAGTCCAGTCCATAGTCTAAGAACCAAGAGGTACTGCAAGTTTCAGGTTCTAGACCACACTCAAAGGAGAAGCACACTGTCACATGTTGAAGTCAGGCAGGGAGGGGAGAAGCGGGAGTATGTGTCTTACTTCTTTAAATGTTAGTCTCAGAGAGAGAACCTGCCAGCCACACCCAGAATAGCATTTACTAACATCTTTGAAAGTGTTAGAAGATATTCCCTCTGGGCTAGGGATGTGGCTTAGCAGGTGGGCAGTTGCCAGTCTGTGGGACCCACATGGTGGACGAGACTCAACTTCCACAAGCTGTCTTCTGACCTCCACAGACAGACAGACAGACCCACGCCGTGGCACATAGCTCTGTAAAGTATGCACAACTAACTAGAAAACCAGGAAAACCATTTCAAAAATTTCCCAGGAAACTACATGATGAAAAGGTGCTCACCCTTATTAGTAGTTCCAGGAATTTAAAACCAAACCACAATGAGAGAATGAGAGAAAAAGCCAACTAGAAACATGCCACTTGTGCCAGCCCCCTGACATTTGTTGGTTCTTGTTCCTTAGGATATAAGCAACAAGAATCATACAGGTGTGTGGAGTGTGACTTAGGACATCCATACAGGCAGAGGTGCTGGGCAGATCTATCATTTTTATTTGTACTGTAGTTTTCAATATTAGGATGATTTTTAAAAATGAAGTCTAGTGTACTAGGCTAAGTGTGTGCTAAGATAAATGCCTGCCAAACTTGATGTGCATGTGAACTACTCAGCAATCTTGCCGCAATGGGATTCATGGTTGATCCTGTAGATGGAGAGCGGAGCCTGGCAGTTTGCGCTCTAACCGGCTTCCAGGTGAGGCGATGCACCACTCCAGGCGGCTGGACCATATTTTGAGAAGATGTGGAGTCTCCGCCTCCTCTCCCCCGTGTAAGCAGAGGGCAACTGCAGACAGCTGAGTGTAGCCAATGGTTTATAAACCGTCAAGGCCATCTGTTTCCTCTTGGTTGGCTCCCGAGGCTTTGGAGTTCGACATAATGAAGCTCACAGCCCTGTCAGGCGGGTTCTTTCTCCTTTGTCTGTTGTGGAATGCTTCTGGACTTGAGCCAGGTATAAATAAATACCTTTGGAAGATGTTGATTTAAAGAGACTTTTCCGAGGAACCTTTCGCCCTGCCCTCGCTGATCACACAACAGCAAGGGTTGGTGTTTCCAATTAAGCTTAGTTTAAACTTGAAGTTAGCACGCCGAGGCTGTCTGTGCTCAAGGCCTTTCATTTTATTGTAAACAATTTGATGGCTCTTCAGACTCAGTTTATATGATCAACAGCCTTTTTGAAAGGCTCATCTTTTTGTGTGTGATGGTCTGTAGAGACCAGAGGATGGCTTTCTGCAGTCCGTACTTCAAGGTCTAGAAGTGAGGACTCTGGTTATTCCTGTTGCTGGGTTTCTGGTAAACCTTCTGCTTCCACCCCTTCGATTTTTTTTGTTTGTTTTTTTGTTTTTTAAAGACAGAATGTTATGAATGTAGTAGCATGTGGTGGCCGGGCAGTCACTAGCCCAGGTGCTTGTCTGAAACACATCACAGTCCTCCTGCCTCTTCTTTCTCTCCTTTTCAATAACTAGTCCCATGTTTCTTTTGTAACTTGGGTTTATATAATTCAAGAAAGCCAAAAGGGGCTTTGTCAGCCAGAGGGATGTGCCTGTACGTATGAACCCGGGACAGGAGGGTGCTCGGCAGAATGGAAATTGCAGATGTGTTCTAGTTGCTTCTTTCAGACCCTGAGGTTCCAGAAAGAGATAAACCCCAACTCTGGCACTTAACTGGGTGAACTTCAGCTACTTACTTGAAGGCCACATGTCTAATTTTTTCCACGTGTCCATGAGTGGAAATTACTTGGGATGTATTATACCTTAAAATAAATGATGTTTGCGCTGGTAAGATGGCTCAGTGGGTGGAAGCGCTTGCCGCTAGACAGGACAACCTGAGTTCAGTCCATGGGGGACCCACATGGAGGAAGGAGAGAACTGACTCTGGCAGGCTGTCCTCTGACTTCCACATGTAGAAGGTGAAATGGGTGCCCTTCTCCCCATAAATAAAAAATGTAATAATAAAAGAAGACAAGCCAGCCAGCGACCCGCAACACCCAGATCTGTCTTGGTATTACTGTGCAGGAGATGAGAGAACATCTCTGGCTCGCATTAGCCTTAGCATGGTTGCCTGTTAGCTGCTTCTCATGCTGCTGGGAGGCGCTTGCCTGTGGGCTTTCTCCGGGGTCTCTGCGGAACCAAAGCCCCCACACCCCACCTTCACTTGGCACCCTGGCTCTCATATGGGGAGGTTTTGCCGTCCAGGGCAGCTTGGCAGTTTTGATTTTCTCAGCTGGATTGTAACTGGTACATCTGTGGCTGCTCAGGGACGTTACCAACCATTCTACCCTGTACAGCGGAGAAGGCCACCACCCCTACCCCCCTCCTGCTGCAAGCATCTACAGCTGAGCAAGCAACGAGGCCCTAGAGAGCCAAGGTTCTCAAACCCCCTAATGTTGTAACCCTTTAATACAGTTCCTCATGTTGTGGTGACCACCCCCCACCCAAAAATTATTTTTGTTGCTACATCGTAACTATAATTTTGCTACAGTTATGAATCATAATGTAAATATCTGATATGCAGGTGGTTTTAGGCAACCCCTGTGGAAGGATCATTACATTCCCAAAGGGGTTGTTTCCCCCAGACTGAGAACCACTGTCCTAGAGGGCTTTGCTTCGGTTTTGAAGTACTTTAATGCACTTGTCTCCCTTTCCTTTCAAAACTCTTGTTAGAAACAACCACAGGCATTTTTCACACAGTATTGTTTCTGGTATCTGCAGGCAGTCATTTATTCTTCAGGGATCTCACAGCGACTAACCACTGAGCAGCAAGCTGCTGTAACAAACCTGATCCACCTCTATTGCTTTTTTTCATGATTGTACTTGGTACCTCTGGGAAGGGTGGAGTTGTTATCCTAGTTTGGCAGGGTACTCTCAAACCTACTTGGTGGTTTCTCGTTCTGAGGTTTTCCTGCCCTGAGGTACTTTTCCTTTTGTCATGCGAGTCTAATATTTCTACATAAGATGGACATAGGGTTGTGTGACTGAGGGCGCAGTTGGGAATTAAATATTTTTTGAGTCATATTAGATTAGTGCTAGAAAACCCATGAATAAAATTTGTTTAAAACTCCCTGTTTCAATTGTACTACCAATCTGTTTTATTTTGTTAAATATAACTTTTTTCCTGATCTTTCATGCCAGGTACACACAAAGGCTGCAGTCCTTCCTCTAGAAGAGACTGGTTATAAAAGTGCAATGAACGGCTGTGTGCAGCGCCTGCTCCCATCTGTTCCTCACAGCTTTTCACCTGCTCGGTTAGAGTTCTTGCTCATCTTGCAGTTCTTGGTATCCATTATATTAGGTGTGCAAAAACAAACGTGTGAGAGAGCTCAGGGTCTTAATAACGTGTGTGAAGTGATTACGCAGGGCAGGGATGCCTGGGGATACTGGTGTTCTCCATCTGCAGATCTGACATTGGTTAGCAAGGCCTTGAATAACTACTATCATTAAAAGAAAATAGATTACCTGTGTGGATAGAAAATAATTTACTTCTTGTATTCTAGTTCCCACATTTTCACTCTAAGATATGGCCCTGCACTGGGTAGACTGTAGTCTCCAGACTTGACAGGTTCTGTGAACTATTTAATGTTTTGAGCACCTTTTTCATCTGGGAAAGGAATATATTACCTGTCTTGGAATCTTGTACTCAGTAGCAAGAACATATGTGTTGACCTAGCAACTATTGCGCTGACAGCAGAACTCTGCATGACGTGGGGAGAAGAACAAACTCGTGGTGTGATATTTTTTCCCAAGAATGATAGCTAGCCTGTTCATGAATGATTTAGTTTCTAAAGTAAATGTTTCTATCATCAAGTTACCTAGGTCACAACTCTTGGACTGGAAAAAAAAAGAGGAAATAGGCAACTTTTTTTTTTTTTTTGCTTGGACTGGCCATCAGGACTGTATCATAATAATGATGTTAAGAAGCAAAGAATCATTGGATAGGTTTGATCCCATTCTAAAATCTCTACTCTAAGGCTGTCTGTAACGCTCTGACTATCTGTGTCCATCAAATTCTTCATAAAGGCAGTTTGTACTATTCAGTTTTACAGAAAAGATACATTTCCCACCAAAGCTAAATGAGGTGTGCATTACTATTGTTTATTGTTGTTGTTTTAGCAGTGATTTCAGTGTGCTCTGATGACTGGCTGATCGTAAGAATAGAAAGGAGGCCCTTTGGTAATGACACAGAATTGAGAGTTGACGACACACACCTGGGGGACAACTGCTCCGTAACCAGAGTCCTGAGCTTCAACTATGAGTTTTCTTATCCTGCTGTTTCCTGTGGGATCAATAAATTTGTAAGTGGTACATGATTTTTCTTTACTGTGCTTATTTTGTGGATACATAATCTTATAATCCCTTCCTTTCCCGCCTCCCTTCATTCTGCGGGGCATTGAATTCAGGGCCCTGCCATGCTACACAAGTGGTCTACCCACTGAACCATCTTGCTAGCATCAGGATTTTTTTCTAATTAAAAACTTTCGCCATAGTTATAGCTCATGTATCTGTTTCCTGAAGGAGGTCTGGGACTTATACATGTAATGATATTTCTGATGAGGGGTTTTGTAAAAGTTCACTGTTATAGCTTACATGTTCTCTATTTACCTTGTGTCTTATCAAATTGTATATTTTATGACACTGGAAATAGAAATATATACATGGAGATCCATTCTGGAAACAGAAAATATACCTTTAAGTGTTCAAAGTTGAGGTCTGGAGAGATGACTCAGTGGTTAAGTCTTCCAGAGTACAAGAGATTGATTCCTGACATTCACAAAGTGGCTCACAATTTCAGTTTGTGACTTCAGTCCCAGGGGCTCTGGTACCTCTTCTGACCTCCAAGGGCACTGCACAGTCATTTAGGGAAAACACCTATATATTAATATATTAGACATGTGAATATTATGCAATACACTAATAATATATAGATACTAAGGATGAAAAACGTTCCCAATGTTGTATTTTTTTCTGTTTAGTTGTGCAGATAGAGGCAAAAGAGTTTAAGGTCAAACACAAAAAAGGTGAATAAAATATTTTTTACATCTATTTTATTTCTGCAAAATCAATGTAAAATGAAAATTTCCCATTTTTTCTAGAACCGACAGATTATATTCATGTTATTAAGTCACACAATTCATGCCTCATCATTTCAGGTGTTCCAGGGAAATGTCTTCATCTTCTCTGAGATCAGATACAGACTGGTTCAGGAGCTCACCCGTAGATTCCAGGTGATTTGCTCTGTGAAGAGGTAGGTATGGGTAGATGGCTACTCTGCTTATACATTCCTAAATTTATCCATTGATGGGTCGATGTTTGAGGACAGGTGCAGCTACTAAAATGCCTTAGAGGATTCCTCTGGCACATCTATGATTGCTAAAACATCTGGTGGTTAGGAAAATTGCAAGTGTACAGAAGAGTAGAACAGATTTTGTAGGGAACTCCCATATCTCCTAGAGTCTATTATTTAATTTTTAAAAAAATGTTACATGCTGTGTGTGTGCATATGTGCACATGTGTGTAGATGTAGGTGTGTATGGATGTACTTATACCACAACGTGTGTGGAGGACAGAGGACAACCTGAAAGAGTCACTTACCTACCATGTTGCCTTGTTGGTCCCTGGGGTTAAGCTCAGATAGTCAGGTTTGGTGGCAACCACTTTCCACACTGAGTCCTATCACTGGCCAATTTTTAAACTTCATTATGTATATAGTTTCCTACCATTTAAAGTTGAAAGCATGAGTTTATTTCCCTAAAATTATTATATGCATATAGTGAATTGGGAACCCAACATTCATTTGCAGAAATTTTACAATCAAATATGTAAATATTTCAATATGCAAATATTCACCAAATCAGTTCTATGCTGCACTTCTCATTTCAGTTCCATTGATGTACTTGATCTTTGTGTCTGTATCATACTGCCCAGACTACTCTTGTTGCCTTTTGACTTAGCCATGTCATTTTCAGTCATTCAGGATGGTTTTCCACATTGTCACTATAACCTCGTGTTTCCTGATGGTGGAAAAAGTGAGACAGGGAAAGTTCTGTGCCCTTCAAACGTCACACCGTCCTCTCCAGCACTATAACCTGGGTGCCACACGTAGCATTTATCTTTACACAAAACTGAAGTTTACTTCTTTTTTTAATATTCTTTTATTTTTCATTCAAAAAATTTACACTTCCTCCCCTTCTCCCAGTCCTCTCCTGCTCCCCCACTAACCTTCCTCCCTCCCCCTGCTTCCTTAAGAGGGGGCAGGGGACCCTGCCCTGTGGGAAGCCCAAGGCCCTCGCCCCTCCATCCCAGCCTAGGAAGGTGTGCATCCATATAGACTAGATTCCCAAAAAGCCAATACATGCGGAAGAGATAGGTCCCAGTGCCATTATCATTGGCTTCTCAGTCAGTCCCCATTGACAGCCACATTCGGAGATTCTGGTTTGATCATATGCTCATTCAGTCCTGGTCCAGCTGGATTTGGTGAGCTCCCATTAGATCAGGCACACTGTCTTAGTAGGTGGACCAGCCTCTCCCAGTCCCTGCTCTTCTTCCACCTTCTGCTCTTCGACTGGACCTTGGGAGCTCAGTCCATTGCTGATGTGAATGTGGGTCTCTGTCTCTATCTCCATCCATCGGACGAAATTTCTATGGTGATGATCAAGATATTCATCAATGTGACTATGGGGCAAGGCTAGATCAGGCACCTTCCCCTCTGCTGCCCAAGTACCTAGCTGGGGACATCCCCGTGGACACCTGTGATCCCCTCTAGAGCCAAGACTCTTGCCAATCCTAAAATGACTCCCTTAATGTAGATATCTTATTCCCTTCTCCAATATCCACCCTTCCTCCATCTCTACCCTCCCACTCCCCCAAGCTCTCCCCGGTCCATCCTTTCTCCCTCCCTCTCTCCCTTTCACCCCCCCCCCCACCTACACCCCTATTCCCATTCCCGTGCCGCCACCTTTTGCCTGGCGATCTTGTTTGCTTCCAGTTTCCAGGATGAAGTTTACTTCTTTAGTCAAAGAAGCTCTCTCCAACCCCAGGTGCTCAGTGACAACATGTCTGCTTGTTTAGGATATGTCCTTTGTCATAGAATGTTAGGTTTAGTGCTGCTTATGAGAATACACATAACTCAGATGAATGGTAGTCAACGATTCATCACAAATATTTAGGATTTTTTATGTGCCTTTGAACTTATTTTAAATGACATTTATTCAAAGTCCTGTATTTAAAAATATTTATTTTTTATTTTAATTAGCATATGCATGTGTGTCTCCGTGTGGGCATTCATATCATGAATGCAGATTCTTGTGGGGTCAGAAGTGTTGGATTCTTTAGAGCTGAAGTTACAGATAGTCGTAAGCCACTCAATATGTGCTGGGAATCAAACTTGGTCCAGAGCAGTATATGCCTTTAACCACCAAGTGATTTCCCTATCCCCCAGTCCTGTATTCTTTTGATGATAGCTGATTTTGACTTGAATTATTATAATACTAGAGATGATGACAAATATCAGATGATTTGAAGGACGAGTGATGAGCAGGACCTGGATTACAGGAAGCACAATGGACCATTTCTAATGCTTCAGCTACAGTGGTGACTGCCCTCTTTATCCATCGCATTCGATATTAATTCTGTAAAGCGTGCACTGCAAGCTTCTCTCTCAGTGAAGGCCCTGAAGTTGCAGGCTTTGCACAGCCCTAGCAATGGAAAGCCTTACGACATATTAAGCCAGGATCTGATTGTTCCTCATGTGTCAGATCATTCCAGGGCTTCTGCAACTCATTGACAAAGCTGTTCTTTATGGTCTTCTGTAAATGAAGTAGGAAACTAGCCCCAGAGTTGAGGCCAGGGCAGCCTTTGGCTTTCTGGGGAACAGGTTTGCTTCCCTAGTCAAAAAGAGTTCAAAGTAGTATGACTTCCACATACTCCCTGGAGCAGTGTCAGCAACGTGCCTGCTTCCTTCAGCCCGAGAACTGTTTTCCCAGCCTCCTCTCTACCCCAGTGGCTGCAGTAGTAACTGCTGTATTTTTTTTGGTAAGAATCTTGTGTTTATCTCTCATGTGATTAATCCAGGGTTCGCTCCTGTTTCTAAACTTCAGTTACAGAGCAGTTACAGGCGATGGGGTCTATGAAAAAGCTGCCTTCCTTTAATTCACATGCAGAGAAAAAAGTAACAACATGGAAGGGACACTGTAATACCTAAAGTGGAATTTGGTGGATTGGGTTGGTGGGATATCACTTCTTCTTAACACTTTAAGGGGACAGCTCTCCTCCTTAGCAAGATGAGTTTGATGCTAGACTTGTTTTCTATGTGGTGGATGGAAGTCTATTTTCTTTTCTTTTAAATTTATTCATTTTACATCCTTACAGAAGTTTCTGCTTCTTTCTCTCCTCTCAGTTCCCTCCAACCAACTCTCTTCTGTGCCCTCTTTTCTGGCCCCATCTTTTCTTCCTCAGTTTCTATTCAGAAAACATAGTTCATCAAGTTGCAGTAAGACTAAGCACCTGCCCTAGTATTAAGGCTGGGCAAAGCAACTCAGTAAGGGGAATAGGGTCCCAAAAGCCAGTGAAAGAGAGATAGCCCCTGCCCCCACTGTTAGGAGGCCCACAAGAAGACTAAGCTACACAACTGTCATATATATGCAGAGGGCCTGGGTCAGTCCCATGCAGGCTCCCTGGTTGTCTGTTCAGTCTTTGTGAGCCTCTGTAAGCTCAGGTTGATTGATGTTGTGGCTATTCATGTGATGTCCTTGACCCCTCTGGCTCCTACAATCCTTCCTTCCTCTCTTCAGCAGGACTTCCTGAGCTCAGCCTGATGTCTAACTGTGGGTATCTGCATCTGTTCATCAGTTGCTACATAAAGCCGCTTTGATGACAATTGGGCTAGGAACCAATCTACAAGAATAGCAGAATATCACTAAGCATCATTACATTTCTTTCTCCTGTTCTGTTTGTTTTTTTCCTAGGTCTTTGGGCCATCCAGACTCTGGGCCTTGGTACTCCAGGCAGTGTCAAGGGTGTGCTCCCTCTTGTGTCATGGGTCTCAGACTGGAACAGTCATTGGTTGGCCACTTCCACAATCTATGTGCCAGCCTTACATCAGCGCATCCCATAGGCAGGACAGACTATGTCCAAGGTTATGTGGCTGGGTTGGTGTACCAATCCCTCCACTGGTCACAGGCGATGGTCAGTTCAGGCTAACCATCTATTGCTAGGAGTATTAGCTGGGGCCATCCTTGTAGATTCCTGGGAGTTTCCCTTGCACCAGATTTCTACCTGACCCTGAAATGCACCTCCTTTCTAGGCATCTCTTTCAGTACTCTTTCCCCACCCCTGCCTGATCACTCAGATTCCAATCCCCACCTGCCCCCAGTCCATGCACAAGATCCGTTCTATTTTCCCTTCCCACGGAGATCAAGCAGCACCCTTGAACCTTCCTTGCTACTTAGCTTCTCTGAGTCTGTGGACTGTAGCATGGTTATCCTATATTTTACAGCTAATATCCACTTATAAGTGAGTAGATACCATGTTTGTCTTTTTGGGTCTAGGTTACCTCACTCAGGATGATTTTTTTTTCTAGTTCTATCCATTTGCTTTCAAATTTCCTGTTGTCCCTGTTTTTAATAGCTGAGTGATACTCCGTTGTGTAAATGTACCATATTTTCTTTATCCAGTCTTTAGTTGAGGTACATCCAGCTTGCTTGTTCTGGCTATTATGAATAAAGCTCTATGAATGTAGTTGAGCAAGTAAGTGCCCTTGTGGTATGATAGAGCATCCTTTGCCTATGTGCTTAGAGTCTATTCTGTTTTCAGTGTCAATCCCTTCCCCTCCATACTAGGTAGTTGCTGCTGTTGTGCATGCACACGCACGCATGTGTCTGTGTGTATGTGTGTGTGTCTGTGTGTATGTGTCTGTGTGTGTGTGCATCTGTGTGTGTAGGCTAGTTTGTAGCTGATGTGGAATCATAGTCAGTTCTAGAGAGCATATTTGTCACATTAGATGTTTAAAACTCTTATTCTAGGATCAATTCTAGATCAATATCATCTGGATGAGTGTTAAGTTTATGATTCTATTAAAAACTTTATATTCATATTCATTAAGCTAAGTTCCCTTTATCTCCAATCATTTTGTTGTTGCTGTTTTGAGAAAGGGTTCCTCTGTGTAACAGCCCTGGTTGTCCGGGAACTTGGCTTTGTATACCAGACTGGCCTTGAACTCACAGATATCTGTCTGTTTCCCAAGTGCTGGGGTTAACAGTGTGCCCCACCATGCCTGGCTCTCTCCAATCATTTTTAAAGTAGTACATAAATCACTAAAATATCTATTTTCCCTTAGATTATCTTTACAACTATCAATTCTCTGCTTATTTTTTTGTCTTTTCTCTGTTTAGGCCTAAGTTATTTTTGATGGAGCCCTTTGGATTAAATAGGTATAGCGGGAGTGCCTTCTGTGGTGGCTCTCAAGTAATAGGACAAGAGCCATCGGTTTACTCCCAAAGTGAAACACGTGAGCCGAATTTTAGCAGTTCTCGTAAGGTAAGAGGAATCTTTCCATTATTTCATGGCCAATGGCAATTTGTTAATTAAGATTTCACTGAAGGAACTATGTCAAATTGAATTCTGTTTGTTCATCATGCTTGCATTTTATAATAGATCTTTCAGGCTTGGACACTTGTTTCTGTCACAGACAGTACCTTGGTTAAATGTCCAGAAACATGAATATGTTGCACTCTGTAAGGCTCCTTACATTTTTCTTGCTAGTACTAAATTGTTTTCAGTAGAGCCTAGGATAAGGAGAAATAGTTTCCATAGACAGACACTAGGTCTCTAATTGCTTAATATCTATAGAAAAGCAACCAAGAACCTACATATAGGATTTGAGAATAATAGATGAAGGGCAATAGATCAGCAAAGTTTAAAAATTTCAGGGATTTGTTACTTCTCAGTGTGTTCCCCAGGTTATACCTTCAGATAAGTATCTTTGATACACTTGGGTAATGTCAGAGATGGTATTTGAGAGATTAGACTCTTCCCACTGCTTCAGCTTGAACACCTGAGGTTTCTGGAAAAGGTGCTGGGTGAGTTTTCTATGAAAGTGATTGGAAGTTCTGTCCCCTTCACCCGTAGGACCAACTGCCTGTGAACCTCTGGATCAGTAGTCCCTGTGTTAAGAACTCCTTTGTTCCCTGAGATACAGAAGCAAGCGGTGCAATACAAGCTGGGACCCAGCTTCAGCTACACCATTGTTTTGTCTGTTTCAAGACCAGTAGTGACATCTGTGAACCTGTTTAAATGCCTGTTGGGACTTGGGAGACTATAGCTCTGTAATGTCATGTTTAAATATTTTACTGGGTTAATTCTAAGTGCACTTGTCACCAGAACTTTCTATCTGAAGGCCGAAGTTCTAGTAAAGCTGTTTCTGTACAGGCGCTTACTCATAAATCAGGCTGCATGATGGTTTCTCTTTCCACATTAAAATCTGAAACACTCAAGAGTGTGTGTGTCTCAGCTTGAATTTGGGCTTGAAAGGGGTGTTCTAATTAATCTGAATTTAAATTATCCAGTACATTTGTAAAGATAATTTCATAGTAATATGAAAGTCTATGCTTTTGTGTACACATTATTAAGGGTACTAGGCCAAACTCATTCTAATTGGCCCAAATCACATGCAACTAACAACGTGAAAGAAAGCATACTGACTACTGCTTCAAAGCTCTCACCGGAGCTCGCTCCAGAATCCTACAGCACAGCAAATGGGCCCCTGTAACTGCCAGTGGGCTGCCTCTACAGGTTCCATGCAGATTTTGGACAATTGAAAACAGAATTATTTTTAAGTTATTCTTTAAGTTATCTATTTTGTGTAGAGACCAGAGCAACTTATAAAAGAAAACATTTAATTTGCGGGGTGCTGTATCATGGTTTTAGAGCATAGTCCGTAGCTATCGTGGTGGGGAGCATGACAGCAGGCAGGTGGGCAAGGCACTGAGCAGTAGCTGAGAGCTCACATCTAATCCACAAGCATGAAGTGGAGAGAGGGACAATTGAAATGGTTTGGAATTCTAAAACCTAAAAGCCCACTTCCCGGTGACATACCTCCACCAACAAGGCTATATTACCTAACCCTTCCCAAAAGGGTCCACCAACTAGACCAAGGATTCAAACATGAGGCTATGGATGGTCATTTTTTATTCACACCACCACACTCAGCAAATCCAAATCACTAAATATGAATGCTCATTTGTTTTTCTTTGAGACTGTGTCTCACCATGTAATTCTGGCTGTCTTGGAATTCACTATGTAGACCAGGCTAGCCCTGAACTCGGGATCCTCCTACCTCTGCATCTTGAATGTTGGGAATGAAGGCATGCACTCACGAGCTTCATGCACATTCACTTCTCATAGCTTGTTCAATTGTTTCTGGAAGGCTACCGTGTGGGAAGAACGTTCTGTATTCTGCACCATCCGTAGCTCACAGCTTTCTTAGATGGGATCTCACACACTGACCTCACTTCAGTCAGGCCTTAACTAAGACAATTCATGAGTTCCATACTGGCAAATCCATAAACTGAGTCTTATCAGTAGTACCAGGCACAATTATTTTCTATTGGAAAAATATAAGAATTCCCCACTTCCATAACACACTACCCTTTCTTAGTGGCTTCTATCTTCAGGAGATCCATCCTGATTGAAACTTCATCTTCTGGGGTTAAGGGTCAGCCCCTAGGTGGCTAATTTTATGTCTCTATAGTGAGCACCCCTCTTGGTGAGCTCATCTATACTAGTTACTCAAATTGGCATCTCTATGCTGATAGACTTAAGTTGTATTTCCATCTTAGGCTCTGCCTACTAGCCCCCTCTTAAAATATACATTTAAATGCACATTTTCCTGCACAAATCCATTAGATTATTGAATAGGAGGGTTGGTCAAGTATGTGCTACAAGCCAATGCACACAGCTTGCCACAGAGAGGATATTCATCCATTGACGTGCTGCTGCAATGCCTTCATGCTTTTCCAAGATTGCACTTAAGGGCTGATGCTTAAATACTTTTTGCCATTTTTTTAATTTATTAGATTTTTTTAAAAATACCAATCCAAATTCCCACTCCTTCCCCTTCTCCCATTCCTTCCAAACACCCTCCCACCCCACCCCCATCTAATCCTAAGAGAGGGTAAAGCACATTGCTTTGTGGAAAGTTCACGACCCTCCCTACTCTATCTAGGCTGAGCAAGCTATACATACAAAGAACAGGATCCCAAAAAGCCAGTACATGCAGTAGAGATAAATCCCGGTGCCACTGCCAGTGGCCCCTCAGTCTGCCCCAGCCATGCAAATGTCAACCACATTCAGAGGAACTAGTTTGGTCCTATGCTTGTTCCTTCCCAGTCCAGCTGGAGTTGGTGAGCTCCCATTAGCTCAGGTAAACTGCTTCAGTGGATGAACCCTTCATGTTCTTTGCTCATATTTTCATTCCTTCTACTCTTCAACTGGACCTTGGGAGCTCAGTCCAGTGCTGCAATGTGAGTCTCTGCCTCTGTTTCTACCTGTTGTTGGACGAAGGTTCTATGGTGATATTTAAGATATCCATCAGTCTGACTACATGGCAAGTCAAGACTGGGTCTCCTCTCCTCTATTGCTTAGGGTCTTAGGCAGGGTCATCCTTGTGGATTCCTGGAAACTTCTCTAGAGCCAGGTTTCTGCTAATCCTACAATGGCTCCCTCAATCAAGATATCTCTTTCCTTGCTCTTATCTCTGTCCTTCCTCCATCTCAATTATCCCATTCCCTCAAGTTCTCCTCAACCACCCCCTTCTCTCCTCCTCTTCCCCTTCTACTCTTCCTTCTCCCCCTGCCCCCATGCTCCCAATTTTGTCAGGCAGTCTTGTCTGCTTCCAATTTCCAGGTGGGTCTATATATGTTTTTCTTTGGGTTCATCTTATTACTTAGCTTCTCTAGGATCATGAACTATAGGCTCAATGTCCTTTGTTTATAGCTAGTATCCACTTATGAGTGAGTACATACCATATTCATCTTTTTGGGTCTGGGTTACCTCACTCAGGATAGTGTTTTCTACTTCCATCCATTTGCACACAAAATTCAAGAACAATTACATCTTGAATTACATCTTTCTGTCTTTACGACAGGATACAGGAATGAAGAATACAAGGATGTCCTCAAACGGTGTGGAATGCTGTCAGAGGTACTCAGTAGGCAGCAGTGTGTGCACACATCTGTACTTGCTTCAATATAGGAGAGATCATAGTATTCAATTTGAGTCTGTGGAGCCCCATACTTCCAAGGACCACATATTGATTTTAATTGCTTCAATCAAGCCAGGTATGGTGGTGTACACCTGCAATCTCAGCACCAGGGAGGTGGAAGCAGGAAGATCAGAAGCTCAAGATCAGCTTGGGATACATGAGGTCCTGTTTCAAAACTCCTGCAAAGTGCTTAAATATTTACTCCTGACTCTTCCCCCTAATTTTTCTCAGGTCTACCCCTCTCTCGATGCCCCTCCTCCAACTTTCTGACCTCTTTTTGTTATACCCCACTGAGTTTAATTTGTGCTGTACAGGTGTGGGACTATCCATGGGCCCATGATCAACCTATGAGGTAGGCCTCGTTGAGCTTTCAGGTGTAAATAATCAGGAAAGCCTGCCTTTTAAGTAGTTAGCACATTGATGACAGCCCCTCATGCCTGAAGGCTACCTAAACAAGTAGAAAAATGAAGGCAGCTGAGCTTGGGCTCCCGGGCAAAATCACTTAAACCAGCCACGACTTCCCCTTTGTTTCCTGAGTGGTGCTGAGCTGGAGGTCTATCCAAATGAAGGTCTCTGTGACTTTGGAGGTCTCAGTTCTCTTTGCTGTCTTGGTTTGGCCTTGTGCGTGGAACATTAACATCAATGGTAAATGGGCATTTGGATACTTCATTAGGAGGATGCTTTCTTGAGAGGTTGGGGTGAAATGGCTTTCTGGTCCCTACAGAGCTGTGGTGCTGCTATAAACTTTCTGGAATACAAACGCTTTCAGGCCAAGTAGACTTGTGAATCTACATTTTCCTCTTTCTGCTGAACATTTTAGTTCTCAGACATCCCCCTTTCCTATGCTTTGGGGTTTTCTCTGTCATGCTTCTCATTTACAAAAATACTCCATGGCTCTGTGTCTCAGACAGCCTTTTCAAACTTACTGGCAGTTGTCTGTGCTTGATAGTATTATAGGATTGAAATTAATTGTATTGTATCTCTGAAACTGACTTCTCTGCTTCCAGAATCTTCCTATTTCCACTTGATGATGATATTGCTTTTTATTCTTTTAAAAGTACTATACTGGCCTAGCAATTGGGAAGGAGAATCTGGAGAATCAGGAGTTCAAGGCTATCTTTGGCTGCATAGCAATTTGAAGGCTAGCCTGGGCTACAGAAACATAGACACAAAACTACTGCTCTGTGAGTTACCTACATCAGGTCTCTGATGGTCCTAGGAAGCCAAGAAGATAAAGATAAATCAATTTTGTCCTGTTTACAAGTTTATTTTGATATCTATCCCCCCTTTTATCTGGAATCAAGATGTTTCTTAGCTTTAAGACTGGCTAACTGCTAACTTTTCTAAGGTAGAATTCTTGTGTTATTATTTACGAAGCTGACTTTCTGTTGCCCTCTGTTGGAAGTGGGGTTTCTTTCAGAACTGATGTATAGGTTTCTTATTCATCTATTTGGTCTGGAAACCTTGTAGGAGTAAGGACCGTATACAGTCTGATATCACTTTAAGATGAACCCTTTAGGCTAGTGTAGCTGGGTCAGTGCAGCAGTCAATTACTGACACAATAAACAACACGTGCAATATGGTAGCTGGCATATTCCGAGTCTCCAGGATAGAATGAGTAAGGAATCTGTGCCCTGGTCCTTGTTAGTGTTGGGGCGGGGGCAAGGAAGAATTTGCTTCAGCTAATATATATAACAGCTATCTATTTATGGCTGTCAGTAATTTCTCAGAGGTTGGAGGGACCACTGCACAGCATCAAACTGACTGGAATGTCCGATGTGTAGCAATAGTGAAGTTAAAAGTGTGGACCCCAAGTAAGCCCAAGTTCACTTACATTTTAAGCCCAGTTTTAATCTCAGGTGTCGAGATATATTTTTCTTTTAAGGAAGATCTTCCTGATTCTCCTATTTAGGGGATATTAGAATAGCATTTTAAACACACAAAGATGCATAGATGTAGAACACCTGCCTTTTCCAAACCTGAATTTCCCCAAATTTGCCCTTCTTTGTGATGATGGGTTATCTATAAAGAACAAGTACTCACAAATTGATTTTGAAGACCTGTGTGGCCACACACTCATTGACTACTTGTGTTTTCCATTAGGGGAAAATTCATTATGGGAAGCTCCTGATGCATCCACTAAAATCTGTGTTAGTGGTTGACTTCCTGAAGAATTCAGTGTAGGGGCTAAAGGAGGGTTTTCCCTAGGCCTCGGTTTTACCTAAGGGTGGGCTTCAGAACAAAGCTCTTTCAGCACTTCCAAACAGGGAGGTGGGGGGGAGGTTTCTCTCTTCACACTCGTTCCTGTCCTGGCCGAGGCTGTCTGCAGTTCCTCTGGACCTTATCTTCTCTTTGTCCCGTCCCAAAGGTTGTGGGAATACATTCTCCTCTTTGTGGAGTCTCAGAAGGAAAAAAAATCATAGGTGAATCTTTTTGCTATCTTCATATATTTATGTTTTTCACCTGTGAAATATCAGACACCTAGGTATCTGAGAGTTATTAAGCAAGATGATAGTAATTTCGAAGTCGTTCATAGTCTACTATTTAAGCCATGTTTACCGTTGAAAGAAAAGTAGCTCTTTCTTGAAGTTAATGTGCACCTGACACTTTCTCCTATGTATCTTTCTGCAGTGGAGATAAATTGTTCTCAGGACTGGATGATGGTCTATGTTAGCCCGGATGCCCAGAACAGAAGCAATCCATATATTTTCTCTGATGAATTAGTTCTGGGACAAGGCTGCCCTGCAACTAAAATACACACATATCAATATGATTTTGTATACCCTGTTAGTGACTGTGGCATCAGGACGAAGGTGAGGATGCTGCTGTCTGTAACACTACTGCATTCTGTCATGTTTATGTGCTTCCTGCTAACACTACAGTCCTTTACTCAAACTGTATCCCTGATCCTCCTGATAGTAATCTAACCTTCAGGCTCTCCCACTTATCCCTCCCTGACTATTTGGTCAACTGCTTGCCAGAACCTTGGAGCACAGATCTAATAGATTCTAGTCCATTTCATAAAATCTTAGCAAACAACTTGAAGCACAATTTTATTTCTATTTATCTGTATTTGTGTATGAATGTGTGCACTGTATCCAGGTATCTGTGAAAGCCAAAAGAGGACTTCTGGTCCCCTGAAGTTGGAGTTACAGACAATTGTGAGCCACCTGACATGGGTGCTGGGGACCAAACTTGGGTTTTTTGGAAGATCCTCAAACACTTTTGCTCACCCAGCCATCTCCCCAGGCCCTTGGCAAAAAGTTTTGGTTTTTTAAATGCTCCTAATGTGCCAGACCATCAATTTTTGCAATGTACTTGATACTCAATATTCAGTCATCTGAAATCTATCCATGCTTCTATAGGATGTATACCTACAGGGCTGTGAATTTTCATTAGAATTAAATATCTATTCAACTAGGGATGAATCTAAAACTGTACTTTCACTCTTAGACATTGTTTTCCTATAGATTTTAATTTACATTTATCCTATAGTAATATTTTGAGCCATTCACTGATGAGTTTAGTCACCTATGATAGGACACTACATTTGATAAATGAGGCACCGGCAGTTTCAGATGGTGTTTGCACAATTGCCTGTGGGGTGATTTGTTGGAAATTATGATCTCAAATAAGATCATTTTCCTGCCAATACACATGCTTTTTTCAAAACACACGTTTTAAGCCACTTTTGTTATTTGACTTTAAATACTGTTACTCAGCAAAACAAAACAAAAACTGCTGAGGGCTAGAGAGATGGTTGTATGAGTAAGAGTGCTGTCTCTGCAGACATGAGAACCTGAGTTTGAAAGTCCACCAAACCATGTAAAAAGTCAAACATGGCTGTTCAGGCCTGCAATCCTCGAACTGAACAGAGATGGGTGGATGCTAAGTGTTGCTGGCCAGTAAGCTGAGCCTAAATGGTGAACTGGTTTAGTGAGAGCTCCTACCTGATGGCAATGAGGAGCATGATAGAGGAAGACACCTACATTATGCTTTGGCCTCTGTATGTGCACAAATGGGTGGGTGCACACGTACTTACATGTATCAGTACATGGAGAGAGTCAGAAGAGAGACACAGACAGACAGAGGGACAGAGAGAGAGAAACACAGAGACACAGAGATGATAGAGAAACAGAGAAACACACAGAAAGACACAGAGATGACAGAGAGACAGAGACAAGAGATAGAGGCAGACAGATAACCGTTGAAAGCTTTTCATTAATAATTTATTACAAAAATCTCTATGTGGCAGTTTGTTTGCTTCTATGTCTTAGGTGCCCCTATCTCGGGGCACTTTCAGTCCACTCTTCCAGTCCTCCTTTCTGTCCCATTGTTAAGTGGCTGGACTTTCACATGCATCTGAAAATGACAGAAAACCCATTTTGAGATAATTGATGCTCTATGTTTTGTGTTCCCATCTGCACATACCTCTTCTGTTGCTAGACTACCTTCCTCCTAAAATATGTGATTTCCTAGGTTATCTCAAAGGACACTATCCATTTTGAAACTGAGATGTACTTTATTCCAAGGAATAGTCATTGTGAAAATCAGACGATCCCTTTGGAGTGTTCTGCGTCTCGGTGAGTCCTGCAGCCACCTCCTTTGAATTGCTATTGAGATGCTGAGATTTTACAGGCTATATCCTGACTTCCCCATGAGAAGAATTCAAACAAACCCCAGATTATTATTTATAAAATAGTTCAGTAGATACCCTATTACCTTTCATTTTTAAAAGTTAAATATATGGCCTAATTTTAGAATCAAAGCATTACAGAGTTGAAAGTTTCTAAGGTACAATCTAGTGGACTGAGATTATTTTACAGTTGTGTAGTTTACAAATCAAGATGATCAAACACTTAATGTCTGTAATAAATAAAATAATTAAATGAGGCATATATTAAATAAAATTATATATATGTATGCTAATTTGGGAATCAAATTGAGTTTTTCTTACATTTACTTGTTCACTTAATTATTTTGTGTGTATGTATGCATGTGCCATAGTGTTTGTTTGGAGGTCAGTGGACAATTTGTGGGAATTGTTGCTCTCCTTCCAGCCTGTGGGGTCTGGGCATTGAACTCAGGTCATAAGACTTGCTGGCGTACACCTTTACCTGTTGAGCCATCTCACTGCTCCATAGCATCAATGTATTTTGCTGTTATCTCTTTTATAGTACACTTCTCCTAATAAACTTTATTTCATGTTAGGAGACTGAATGGCTAAAATATGTATGGAAAACCAGTCTGCCACTTTAATATGAACTCACAGAGAATGAAGAAGAATGTGTCCACCTGTATGATTAAATGCACTTGCCATTTTATGGGACTAATGTTGGATCCTGAAAGTGTACTGTCTTAGTTTGGGTTTTTACTGCTGTGAAGAGACACCATGACCAAGGCAACTCTTATAAAGAAAACATTTAATTGGGGTGGCTCACTTACAGTTTCAGAGGTTCAGTCCATTATCATCATGGCAGGGAACATGGTGGCGTGCAGCAGATGTGGTACTGGAGTTGAGAATGCTACATCTTGCAGGCAACAGGAAGTCAACTATCTGAACCTGTTCCCTAGTGACACACTTTCTCCAACAAGGCCATGCCTCCTAACAGTTCCACTCCCTTTGGAACTGTTTCTTTCAAACCACCACATGCCCCATAGGAGCTTTGAGATGAAATGCAATAGTATTCTCATGCAGTACTTGCCATATCATAGAAATGTTTACATTGAATGTTATAAACGCTTAGGGAACAAGTGTAGAAACCACAGAACAACTTACAATCTTGTCTAATATATAAAAATACTTAATATAAAAAATAATTTAGAGCTAAGAGAAATGTCTAATATCTTTTAATATGGCAAATCATACTTCCGTTTTTTTGTTTGTTTCACTGTGGTAAAAATACACACAAGATAAAATTTACTGTCTTTACCACCTTTAAGTGTGAATTTCAGTTGCAGAAAATGTTTGCCTTGCTAATATTTCTGACCTTCCTTAGAACTATTTTCCTAAGGCAAACTAAGCTGAGGGATTTAGTGACATTCTGGAGTGTATCAGAACCCTAAATAAAATCCAGACTTGATTAAGTTGTATATACACACATGCATATACATGAATAAATATATAATCTTCCCATATACTACTGATTGTTGGTTGTAATGTAGAATTCTGACCTGTTGCCTCAGGCCTAGGGCTTCTGCAGAGTCTTCCAGATTAACAAGAGATGAAAGGGCATTCCTCTGTCAACAGGAATTGCTACCTTGTTTTCTGTTTACCTTCCTTAGACAAAATGAGGACTGTGGGCTGGAGAGGTGCTCAGCAATTAAGAGCACTTACTGCTTTTGCTGTCAACCTGGGTTCGATTCCTAGCACCCATGTAGTGGTTCACGACCATCCATGTCGTCTCCAGTTCCAGGGGAAATGAAGTCCTCTTCTGACTTCCGTAGGCACCACGGCATGCACACGGTGCACATACATACTTGCAGACAAAACATTCATACACATAATATCTAAAACTTTTTCAAGTGTTGTCTAGTCAGACAGACATACATGATCAGAGTTTTTGTGCATAGATTTTAAGTTTGTACACAAATACACATCCATTCATTCACGTTCAAAAATCCAAATTGCTCACTGGCCAGGAACTCACTATGTAGATCAGGCTGGCCTTAAACTTGCAATGATTCTCTTGCCTCTACCTCCTAAATCAGCATATTGAAAATGGTGACGTTTATTAAAGATAAGAATGATTTGACCCCCAAGTCTAGACACAGCAGGACTTGGCATCAAGGACTCCAACCTTGATTCTCTCTGTTCCCTTTTTCTTTAGGAAGTCAGTGTGGCTTACAGCAGTGTCTACAGACGAGGACCCAAAAGTACCTGCAAGTATCTTTATGACTGATCTTGAAGTCACACCTGAAAACCTGGGGTTATTAAACGTTCCCTAAGCTGCTTCCTCCTGAATAGGAGATGGGAATAGTGCTGGCATCGTGGACTTCACTGTAAAACAAACCCCTTTTCAATAAGAACATCTTAGGCATAAACTACTTAGACATCTCATTTCTGTACACCAATTAAATAAATGCTCTGCTTATGAAAATGTTTCTTCAATAACTTTATTCATGGGTATGGCTTATTAATTTGATGTTACCTAGTAGACAATTTATATTATCCATTTAAATTTTGTTTTCTGTTTTGTACCCAGATTCAAGAATATGTCCTTCATGGCACTTTTGAACATTTAAAGTCTATTTTTTAAATTGTGGCATGTGAGTGAATATGCATATCACAGTGCATGTGGAAAGGGCAGAGGACAACCTGTGGGACATGGTTCCCTTTGCAACCATGTGAGTCCCAAAGATGGAACCCAGTTTGTCAGGATTGGTGGTGGTAACCTTTATCTGCCTATCCATCCTACCAGTCCAGATGTTTTGACCTAATAGAATTATGTTCTAAATGCTTTTAGTAAGAATTGTGTAAAGAGATAGGTGTAATAATGTCTCAGAATAGAAACTTTCGGCCTCGGGCTGGAAAGATGGCTCAGAGTATAGGAGCATTGATCACTCTTCCTAGAGATCCTGAGTTCAGTTTCCAGCAACCAAATCGTGGCTCACCACAATCTATAATGGGAATTGAGGGCTTCTTCTGGCCTGCAGGCAAACATCCCAACAGAACACTGTATGCATAGTAAATAAATAAACCTTAAAGGAACTTTGGGCCTAGTTTAAGTTTTAACCTGCTAACTCTCAGGAAAGAGAAATATTCTCTTGTCCACAGACACTTTAATTTGTGTAGTGTCCTAATTTATCAAGCTGTGTTCTAGAACTAATTTAATATGACAACACACTCAGACGACTAATCTAGAAAAAACTCAACTCATGGTTTTTAACTTAAGCAAACAGCCTCAACGCTGAAATTTGATATCATTGCCTTCTGTAATGACTCATCCACATTTGGAACAGTTGGCCGAAGTTGGCGGGCATGGACTCATCCTCTGGGGGCCGTTGCCTGGGAGATTATTTATCACCAAGTACTTCTGCCTTTTTTCCTCTTAACAGAGCCTGCCCTCACTGCAGGAGCCCATAAGCACAGAAGCAGGTGATTATAGGTTGATGTCTCTGAAACCGTGAGAGAAAATATGTCTTCTTTCCTTCAAGTATGTTTCTTGTTGTTTAATACGGCAGTGGGAAAGCTGACCAATAGACAAGGCAGTTCAGGCTTTCCCCCATCAGCATTCTTAGGGTATAAGACGAACAGTGCTGGAGCAGCTGGCCTTCAGGAATATGATTCTAAACCGTCTCATCCCGATGCTCTGGCTCACAGTCCAGCCGGCTAGACTGAGGCTGGGAGAATTGTGTCTTAAATGCACATTGACATTTAGGGATAAGCCAGGAACACATCCAGTTTCCTTCTTCATTTCACCACCTCTATTTAACCTTCTTTAATTATCACAGCCATGGTTTTCCTATTAGAGAAAAATGTGCTGGTTTAACACATTCAAAGATGCCTATTTTGACCTATAAAATGTCACTTCATGTGACTTAAAATTTACATGCATTCTGCCCTTTGAACTTTTTACTGTTTGCTGGAGTGGATGCTCTAATTTTCAGGTTACAAATGGGACACTAACCCTCAAGTTCATTTTCTGACTTTTCAGCTCTAAATTCAAAGAAAAATCTTAGATCTATTTTATTGCACTTCCGTAGGTTTCTTCTTTCTCCTTAAATCATGTTCTTCCCATTTCTTTCTTTTGTGATATTCTATTTGCAATGGTTTTTGCTAAAACAGTGCGTGAGTGGTTGTGGGCGAGATAGTGGGAATAGGGTGGGGATGTGTTATGACATTTGCCACTATCCTTCCTACCAGTTCCTTGTGACCTCTGTCTAGGTTTACTCTTCCAGCTGTCCCTGCACTTGGCTCTGGGCTCGGGCGTCAGCCTTGGCTGCAGAGCTTCTGCAGAGCATCTGCTGGCCCCATATCCACACTCTCTCATCCCCAAATTGTCCTCCGGTTGTGTTATAATGCTCTCTTCCTCTTTCATGTGCTCTGTCCTCACTTCTGATCTGGCTTGCAGGACTAGGACCTCTCTTTTCATTCTTTTTCTCTCCTACAAACTCTTCACTTTATCCTCTCTTGATATCACTCTGAATATTGGCAATAACATGGGCATAAAAGGCATTTATGATGAGATCTTGGCAATGAGGGGTAAGGGACTGGAAACTAGAGTCAAATTTATCCTTATTATATAGCTGCAAAGAAAGTTGGCAAGATTTCATGTATGGCTGTACTTTGTTTGGTAGGATGCTTGCTTACTAAGGACGAAGCCCAGAATTTTATCCCCAGCACTACGTAAACCAAACTTGAAGATGCATGCTTGTAATCTGAGAACTTGGGAAGGGAGCAGCCTCCGAAGTTCAAGGTTATCTTTGCCTCCACAGTGAGTCTGAGGCTAGCTTGAACTATATGAGACCCTATGTCATTAAAAGGAGTTATGCTTGTATCCTAGGACTTTATGGAATGTAAAATGTTAGGGTATGCCAACTGCCATGTAATCATTTCAACAACAAATAGTGAGATCCAAGAGAGAGGGAAAGATCTTAGTGTGGAATTTATAGTTGTAAAAGGAAATGGAAATGGAAAGAGTTGAAAATATTTACAGAATGGCCTCAGGAACTGTGATTAGCATAGACGACTGGAATACAAAGTCATGTGTAGCTCAGGAACTGTGATTTACATAAACGATGATGTGAATACAAAGTCATGTGTAGCTCAGGCACTATGATTAGCATAGACGACAACAGGAGAAAAGTCCAAGAAGGGTTTCAGAACTCCTCAAGGCTTCTTTTCCAGGCCCAGGTCTCGAGAAGAACAGAATGCCTTGGGGAGATAGACGCAGGATGGCCTCCAAGTGCTCCCTGGCATGGCCCCTTGTACGCTGCTCCTACTATTCCAGAACAGCACTACTCAGATGCTTCATCCATGCTGAAGTAAGCCTAGGTGTAGGTTAACCTGCTTCATGGAAGGTACAAGCTGTAAACCTTGGTAGTGCCCATATGTCTGTCACTAATTCTTCAGGCATGTAAGATGCAAGAGCTATGAGCCCATTTTTTTATTGTCTTTATTGAGCTATATATTTTCCTCCACTCCCGTCCCTTCTCCCCTCCCCTTCTCCCCTCTCCTATGGTCCCCATGCTCCCAGTTTACTCAGATCTTGTCTTTTTCTACTTCCCATGTAGATTAGATTCATGTGTATCTCTTTTAGGGTCCTCATTATTGTATAAGTTCTCTGGGATTGTGAATTGTAGGCTGGTTTTTCTTTGTTTTATGTCTAAAAGCCACTTATGAGTGAGTACATGTGATATTTATCTTTCTGGGTCAGGGTTACCTCACTCAATATGATGTTTTCTAGATCCATCCATCTGCCTGCGAATTTCAAGATGTCATTATTTTTTTCTGCTGTGTAGCACTCCATTGTGTAAATGTACTACATTTTCTTATCTATTCTTTGGTCAAGGGGCATTTAGGTTGTTTCCAGGTTCTGGTTATGGCAAAAAATGCTGTTATGAACATAGTTGAGCACATGTCCTTGTGGTACAATTGAACATCCTTTGGGTATATACCCAGAAATGGTATGGCTGGGTCTTGAGGAAGGTTATTTCCTAATTTTCTGAGAAATCGCCACACTGACATCCATAGGGGTTGCATTCCCACCAGCAATGGAGAGTGTTCCCTTTGCCCCACAACCTCTCCAGCATAAGTTGTCATCAGTGTTTTTGATCTTGGCCATTCTTACAGGTGTAAGATGGAATCTCAGAGTTGTTTTGATTTTCATTTCTCTGATGGCTAAGGATGTTGAACATTTCCTTAAGTGTCTTTCAGCCATTTTAGATTCCTCTGTTGAGATTTCTAACCATTTTTAAAGAATGTTGCAGACATTATAGATACCGAAGCAGAAACTGGTAGGAATAAAGCCCTCACAGAAGCCCATACTATGGGAACAAGTCATTTCCATCATACAGAAACTACCTGAGTTCTAGCCTTGGGGGGCTGCAGGCACAGGGCCCCCAAACTCAGAAATCCAAAGCCTCAGATGATCCCCCAAACGGGTACAGTGGGTCAAGGCAAGGCATTGGAGGGCCATCATTCACCCCAGCTCTCCCAGAATGTGGGGCATGGGCTGATATCAGTATCAGCAGTATCATGGGAGAGAGGTATAGGCAGAAGTAGGCTCCTCCTAGAGGATGGGGTTTGGACTCTCTGTTAGTTATGTTTTCTCATCGCTGTGACAAAACACCAGACAAAAGCAACTTAGGAAAGTAAAGTTTCAGTTCTGCTCACGATTTGAAGGTCAAATGCCAAAGGAGGTGTGGTGACGAGGGCTGCCCTGGCTGTGACAGCAGGCTGGTCACTCCCTGCAGTCAGGAAGCAGCGAGAGGTGAATGTTAGCTTTCTTCTTTTCATCCAGCCCACGGCCTCACACCCTGGGATGTTGAGTCCCATATTCAGGATTCATCTCCCAAGTTAAGCTTGTATGAAAACTCACAGAAATACTCAGTTATATTTCATCTCCCAGGTGAACTTAGATGATTGAGTTTGAGCTTCCACTCTCTGTTTCTTTTCACATAGTCTCCCTCATTCTTACTATGGCCCCCTCAGCAGGTGCCAAATGTGCACTTCTGTGAACACGAGGCAAATAAACTTTATAACTCACCCTGTCAGGAGCATTCTCTTATATCATCAGGCAATGGACTGACAGAGCCGGTTAAATGGGAGGGAATCTGGTTATGTTTTCTATGCCAGTTTTATCTTCCATCACAGTGACTTAGTAATGTTATCTAGGCCATGGGTTATCCTGAGGATGGAAGAAAGAGATGCATGTGAAGCAAGTTGCACAGCAAGCAGCAGTTGATATATAGTAACCAGAATATATTTAAATAACCATTGTTTTGATTTATGACAAATGAACTAATCTTTCTTGGCCTGAGAGGATTAAGCATTATCATGCATGTAAAACAATTTTAGTCACAGCATCAGTGAATGTGTGAGCATAGTCCCTTAGTGGCCTTGGTATTTACTTCTTCCAACACTATTCGTTCTTCCTGGCTTCATCTTTCATTGCATAGCTAGACCTATTCTTCCCCCATTCCACAATACCTTCTTACTAACTCACTCATATTTTCTGCTTCTATTTCTTGCTCCAATAATGTGTGAAGCAACATCTTACAGCCAGAAGGTGGTGGCTCCCATTACCAGCTTCCTTCTTAATGGGTAAGCCTTGGGGGAAGTGGATGGGTTGCCAGTGCCCTCAGGCATGGGTATGATTAGCACACCTTCCAGGCAGCCAGCAAAAACCCTTCCACTGGATCTGCTGAGGTATTGCACAAGGAAGAGATTCGTTAGACTCCAGGAAGAAGAAACTGCTAGTTCTGGGGGACAGACTGTCTTCTCTTCTGTAAGGAGATGGACTTGCAGGGAAAGGAGTCTGTCAAAGCCTGAAGTCTCCAAGGTAAACCCTACAGGCTTCTTCTCCATAGGAATCCCCCTTTCATTTTTGTCTACTAAAGGTATCTCCTTGTGACCCTCTTGGAATGCCTAAAAGTTTCCTATTTGGTTGCTCAGTAGAGGTTTGGAAATTTTAGCTGTATGGATGGCTGTCCTTAGAATATAGATGTTACCCTAGTGCCATTACTTTTGGCATAATATAGTAATTTATTTGGGAAATGTAGACATGGACAGACAGACGGGTGCGTGCATGTGCACGTGCACACACCCACGCCCCCCCCACCCTCCCCACACTTTGCTATATTTAGAGGCTGCCTTTGAGTTTGGTGGCCTGTTCTGGTTATGAGAGGACATTCCTGAACTATGAATGAGGTTTAGTGAGACAGCTCCTGGAGAGGTTCAGAGAAAGAGAACAGTGATAACTAGAGACCAGTTTTGATCCTTAGCTTCTTGATCCCTGCCTGGTGGACTTAGGGATGTTATTTCAGGCTCCGTTTCTTAGATTCCTCATCTAATCTATAAGATGGAAGGGGTCATAATGCCAATACCCACTCCAATGGAAGTTTTGGGAACTGATATGAATAAAATCCCCAGAACTTCTGCTACCCAGGGCTGGGAGGTGAGCTACTTAATATGATGTTAGCTAACCTACATTTCCTTGATTTTTTTTAAAAAAAGCCTCGCTGACCATATTTTATAGAACATGGTACTTTATCTGAAGGCGGAAGCTCATCTTTGATTCTTTTTTTTTTAAAATTTTTTAAAATGCATTTTCAATTATTTAAATGGACACTGAATTACATGATGGGAAATACCTATTTAACAGAAAATTATACATTATGGGGAAATATTTTGATCTTTTTCTTTTTTTCATATTCTTTTATTTTTCATTCAAAACTTTACACTTCCACCCCTTCTCCCAGTCCCTTCCTTCTCCCCCACTATCCCTCCTCTCTCCCCCTGCTTCCTTAAGAGGGGGCAGGGTACCCTGCCCTGTGGGAAGCCCAAGTCCCTCCCCCCTTCATCCCGGCCTAGGAAGGTGTGCATCCATATAGACTAGGTTCCCAAAAAGCCAATACATGCAGAAGAGATAGGTCCCAGTGTCATTATCATTGGCTTCTCTGTCAGCCCCCATTGGCAGCCACATTCAGAGATTCCAGTTTGATCATATGCTCATTCAGTCCTGGTCCAGCTGGATTTGGTGTGCTCCCATTAGATCAGGCACACTGTCTCAGTGGGTGGACCAGCCCCTCACAGTCCCGATTTCCTGGCTCATCTTCTCCCACCTTCTGCTCTTTGGCTGGACCTTGGGAGCTCAGTCCATTGCTCCAATGTGAATGTGGGTCTCTGTCTCTATCTCCATCCATCGGATGAAATTTCCTCCATTTGGCTCTGCTGGTACTCTCATCTTTGATTCTTTCTTAAAAAAAAAATCAATGATGTGTCAGACTGCATTTCCTTCCCTCCTTTCTGTGGTGTTTGCAGCATGAAAAGACCCCAGTGCCTGCTGTTGAATTTTTGATTGTTATCCTTAGACATGGCTTCTTCTGAAATGTGTTAGCTGGGTACCAACTGTGAGACAGTGGGGCAGTAGAACAAAGATGATGAGCACACACAGAGATACAAACGAGCACCTTGAAAATGGAAGCTCAGACTGAGGGATTGTTAAAGGGGTGTTCAGGGGATCCCAGAGCAGGCAGAAAGGGCTCATCATCGTTCAGACTTGGCCAGGACTAAAAGTTGTTTCTTGAAAGTTTGACTCATGGGCTGGAATTTGATTTGGTAAAAGAGAGGTGCTGTTCAGGCCAAGGTGTAGCAGGGAGGAAGGCTTTGCTTTGAGAGGGAGCAGGGTGTCGGTCCTGTCATTCAGGAGAGTAATCTTGATGAATGAACAAAACTGAACTCTTCTGCTACCCTAAAAAATATCATTAAAGCAATAGAAGGAAGCATCGAGCTTTTGGGTTCTTTCCCGTGCCAGCGACAAGCAGCCCCCAATGGCCTCCCAGGAATCCGATCATACAGGACTGGGGGCCTCAGCACGTGGTACCTCGCCAGGCAGTCACAGAGAGGAGACTGACGGTTCTGGTTATCATCTCCTGGATGGATCACAGGATGTTCAGAGAGGAGTACTGCAAGCCCTCGGGGTAAGTCAGCCTTGGCCACAAAGTAGGTTTATATAAGAAGGAGCAAAAGGTTATATGGATTCCCTCCAAAATTTCTCAGTTGTTTTTCACTAAGTCATTAAAGACAAGGTGGAACAATGGAGACCCGAGGAGTAGAAATGGAGAATCAATCTCTCCTAGGGTATAGGGTCCTAGCAAACTCTGGAGAGTTTATTCTAAGGCTCTTCATTGTTTCTTGGTGCTTTCTGACTGCTCCTGTCAGGAGGTTGAGTTCTGTGAAGTCCTTCTTGCTTCCCTCCCATCACCTTCCCTTCCCTTCTCTTCTCTTCCCTTCCCTTCCCTTCCTCTCCCTTCTCCTCTCCTTCCCTTTCCTCTAATTCCCTTCCCTTTCCTCTGCTCCCCTTCCCTTTCCCTTCCCTGTGGTCCTGGGGATGAGACCCAAGTCCTCATGCCTGCCAGGAAAACACTTTATTATTGAGCCAGAGATCCCCCCTTTGTGCTTTTTAAAGGTGGGGTCTTACTAAATCACACAGGTTGGACTTGAACTCATTCTGTAGCTCAGATAGACGTTTCTGCCTCATTCTCCCAAGTGGCTGGGTTTGCAGGCCTATGATGCCAGTGAATGGTCACATTTTTTATTTAAAAAAATTAAAATAAAAATTTAACAGCTGTTTACCTTTGTCCTATTATAATCCTAAACAAAACCTTTTTAGAATGAGCTCTTGCTCGGTTAATTCACGCGTAGCATTCTAACCATTTAAAGTCAGGATATTTCCTCCATTCTGAGGAAAATAAAGATAGTATTATGCCTTTTATCTTTTTTTCTTCTTCTTTTTCCAGGCCATCCAGATCCTGAATGGAATACTGATTTTGGCACTGGGTATTTTATTGAGTTGTTTACAGCATTTGTCTCACCACTTCAGGCATTTCTTCTTCTTCACCTTCTACACAGGCTACCCACTCTGGGGTGCTGTGTTTGTGAGTATTCATCCCCTCAGCCACAGACCACCTCTCACCCAGCACTGCTGGGTGCTGCGGTATGAAAGTGCTCTTTGAAGATTGCCAGCTGTAGTTTTGTTTGAAATTTCTAACAAAGTAGGCAAAATCCTTTCTTTCTAATTATAGGAACCACTTCACTTCATATAATAATTTCCAGTTCCATCCATTTTCCTATGCAAGTTATGGCTCAATAAAATTCCATTGTGCATATTAACACATTTTATTTATCCACTCATTTATTGATGAGCATGATAGACATGGCCAGTTCTATCTCCTGGGTGGGACTTAGAGTTCTCGGATATGCGCACACACACACACACACACACACACACACACACACACACACACACACACACACACAATTCTACAGCTTTGAAGCTTTATAGACTCAGGAACACAAAAACTGTATGTTTTCACTTCTGTGCAGTGCCTAGATTTTACATAATTTTATATGTACCTAAATGTGTGTGTGGGGTATGTGTGTGTGGGGTGTGTGTGTGTGTGTGTGTGTGTGTGTGTGTGTGTGTGCATAAGTCGTGAAACTAGAATGGAGACCAAGAAAGTAGTAATAAAGTTTTAAGGGCGTGAGGAGGGACAAAAGACGATAACAGAATACATGTATTGTGAAAGTAGATTACAGGTTGGTGTCAGTTCTCAGCCTGATAGAAGACTGTGTGCATTTGCAGTTCACTGTGTGTAGTATGTACTGGAAATTTGGCATCCCTGAAATTGTGAGAGTTAAGAAAAAAATTTTAATGAAAGAGCTAAACTTTGAAATATTCCTGAACTGTTCTACATAATAAATCTTGACAACCCAAGTGAAGAATTTCTGCTCTGAATTTTTTTTTTTAAAAAAAGAATTCAGACGTTCCACAGGCATTGAGTTTTATTTTCTCAGAAAGTGAGATTAGTTTGTTTTAAAATGAAAGGGGAACAAGAGAGTGGCTTAGCAGTTAAAACCACTGGATTTCCCCCCAGAGGACCCAGCTTTGATTCCCAGCACCCACATCTGTAACTCCAGTTCTAGATTTGATGTTCTATTCTGACTCCACAGGCACTACACATGTGCACATAGACATACGTGCAGGCAAAACACTCACACGCATACAATAAAATGTGAAAAAGGAAGGGATCAGGGAGCCAGTGTCCCATTCACCTCAGCATCACCAGAAGACTGGATCATTGATTCCAATTCTAGAAGTTTCTCTCTGGCTCTAAAGTATTTCAGGGCAAGTCCAAGGTGTATAACCCATTCTCCTTTTCTGCTCTTGCCTGTAGTCATCAACTCCCTTACAAGCCCTCCCCACGGCGAGCATGCCTGCTGTGTGCCCCATACAGTCTTTTCTATTGCTTCAGCTTTCATAATCCTATCAAGGTTGTGTTTTAGAGATTAAATGTGAACTTTCGCCCTCAGTTTCTTTAGAGGATGTCAGAAATAGCAAAAAGAATCTTCTTCTGGGATCTCTGGAATTAAACGGTAGCTATGTATTGTTAATTTGGATGCTTTGCAGCGGGTCGGGGAGAGGCTAGGGTGCTGGCACGCCTGGGGGGGGGCACGATACAGCGCCCAGGCCACAGGCAGGTCAGAGCGGTGAGGGGGAAACCCCAGCGGGGAATTGGGAGGGAGGGAGCTGGGACAGTCTATGCAGCTTGGCAGCTAGCCAGGCTGCAAAAAGCCCCATGAACGGGCTAGCCCCATGTTGGGTGCCAGGTGTTTAAGAATTGGGTTGGCACAAGTAAATAACCAAGCCAGCTCAATAGGAACGGTTATTTTTAATAACTAAAAAGGGGAAAAACTCATACTACAAGGATTGGGATTGGAGGTCTGGAGGTCCAAAGACACCACATGGAGAAAACGAGCACACCTGTGTTCTCTCGTTTATCTAACTGGGGGTTCAGGTAGCCACACCCCAACTGGATGTGATTGGCTAATAATTTCTCCCATCACCGTATCCTGGGCAAACACACACTCCTGTTTTTGTATCGTTCATTTTAGTACTGCAGCTGTTAGCAGGTGATGTTAACATGGGGATATGATATCAGGAGGGAAAGGAAGCTGAGGGGAAGAAAGGCCTAGTGGTATACCCAGGAGATGCAGCTGGTATTGTAAACAAAGGTTCTCTTTCACAAAGCACAACAGAGGGAAGACCTGTGATAATCTCTTTATTATCAGAGGCAGAAAACTCAAAGCCTGCTCCTGCATTTTCATTTTTATTTTTCTCTCTTACATTGTATACCACCCACAGTTTCCCCTCCCTCCATTTCTCCCAGTCACCCCACCCACCTCCAGATTCACTCCTCCATTTCCCTTTAGAGAGCAGACCTCCCAGGGATATCATCTGAGCATGTCATAACAAGTTACAATAAGACTAGGTACAAACCCTCATATTAGGGCTGATAAGGCATCCCAGTAGGAGAAAAAGGATCCCAAGCTCAGACTAAAGAGTCAGAGACAACCATCATTCCCACTGTTAGGAGGCCCACAGAATACCAAGCTACACAACCATAATATATATGCAGAGGATCCAGCTCAGACCTATACAGGCTCTGTGACTGCTGCTTCAGTCTCTCTGAGCCCCTATAAGCCCTGCTTAGTTGATTCTTGGGGGACATGTTTTCCTAGTGTCCCTGACCTCTCTGGCTCCTACAATCCTTCTTTTCCATCTTCTGTGGGGTTCCCCAGAGCCTGCCCGGGTTTGGCTCTGGGTCTTTGCATCTGCTCCCATCAGTTGCTGGGTGATACCTCCTTGTACTAGCCACTAATCTATGAGTATGGTAGAATATCATTAGAAATCATTTTGTTGATTTTCAGAATTCAGTAGTTGAATTTTATTTAGCAAGCCTTTGTTCTCCATGATTTGGTAACTCCTGTTGAGGGAATACTGAGGAGAAATGGTCAAGACTGCACAGTCCCTTTATCTGTCTTACTTTTTATTTTAAACAGTTTGTCTGCTCAGGATCCGTGACGGTTGCAGCAGGGAGAAAGCCTACAAGGATGCTGGTAAGTGTCAACTCTTGCCCCTTTTCTCTATGACCAGAGGAGTAGAAATAAATTATCCACCAACAGTAAGAAGGCCAAGGTTGGTGAATCCAACTGAGGAACCAAGTCTCATTTAATGCACAAGAAAATCAATGTTCTTCAAGCATTCAGTGGTAGATAATGAAGGAATTCAGATAAACCATGAATACTCATGTCTGGGATTGTTATTATGAATAGCAAGTGAATCTGAAGCTTAGAAGCAGGCTTCTTAATTTTTGTGTGTTGTCAGGCTTAACAAATTATTTTTAGTGACTGGTCTTTCACCACTACCTTCAAAACTGGAAGCAAACATTTCTATCCTTCTAATTATTTCTTTCTTTCTTTCTTCTTTTTTTCTTTTTTTGAGACAAGAACTATGGGTGGCTGCCCAGACAGTGAGATGTCTCTGTCAAGTTTAGAGTTTTGGAAGTTGCCTACAATGCACTTCCTGTTTACTTAGGTAATATTATATCCTTATGGAGTCTTTGATAGAGTTGAAGAATAGATAGTTACAGTTTTTGTTAGTTATGATAAAAGATAAAGTAGATATAAATATTGTAACTGTAATTATTGCTTGATACCTGTTTTGTTAAAGTTAAAGCCTTCCTTTTTATTTAAACAGAAAAGGGAAAATTGTGTGGGAAGTCCTTCTGTATATGTGTTGCTTTTATTGGTTAATGAATAAAGAAACTGTCCTGGCCTGTGATAGGGCAGAGTAGAGCTGGGGGGAACTAAACTGAATGCTGGGAGAAAGAAGGCACAGTTGCAAGAAGCCATGTAGCTCCACCAGAGACAGACCCTGGATGGAACTTTATCTGGTAAGCCACAGCCACATGGTGATACACAGATTAATGGAAATGGGTTAACCAAAGATATAGGAGCTAGCTAACAATATGCTTCTTAAGTGGTTGGCCAAGCAGTGATTTTAATAGTATAGTTTCTGTGTGATTATTTTGGAAATCTGGGTAGCCAGGAAACAAACAAGCAGCCTCTAACAACAGTACATCCCCGGTTGTCTTGGAACTCACTCTGTAGACCAGGCCGGTCTCAAATTCACAAAGAAACACCTGCCTCTGCCACTGCCTCCTGAGGGCTGGGATAAAAGGCATACTCCACTATTGCCTGACCCTAATCTCCATTTTAAAAGGAGTTATCCATATTCTGTCTCCAAAACCTTCCCAACTCTTTTACTTCCTGTCCTCTGTAACTTCCCTCCTTAAGAATATTGATGGTATCCAGGTTGCTAAAGCAGTGCTCAGTTCCTGTCCCTCACTTGACTTCACCTATGGGCAGCATTTAGCTCACCTCCTCTCCTGATACTTTTTCTCTTGGGCTCCAACACATCTTGACAGTTCTTCCTGTCCTTTTAAGTCTCCGTTTCCTTTTTAGACTGTTTAGTGTTGGGTTCTCAAGGTTCCCATCTCTGGCAGTTACCCTGCTCAGTCTATATTTACTTCCATGATTTCAGCCATTTTCATTGCTTCAAATGTTACCTCTGTGGTCACACTCCTGAAATGCATGTTCCTGCCAAGATTTGTCTCCTGAGCATCAAATTGGACCATCAACTTTCCTTCCAGTTATAAGTTTGAAAGGTCCCAAACTCAACTTCTACTATTCCTCAAACCTTTCCTGTGAGATTGCATCTTCATGTAAGCTGATGGAAACTCAATCCTTTCAGATTCTTAGACTAAGAATATGAGTATATGCCAATCTCTCTTTTCACATTCTTGAAGCCAGTATTTCAGCAAATCACGTGGGCTTCAGTTTCAAGTTTGTGTTTGGCCTTTTCTTATCTTTCCTCACAGGGCATTCTATGTAGCCTTCTAAGTGGGCTCTCTGCTTCCATTTGTGAACCTCATTTTCCTGTTCTTAATTAAGACAAAGTGACACTTTTTAAGCTATTGATCTGTTGCCTTTTTGCTCAAAATCCTCCAACAATTTTGCATTTTTCTCAGAATTAGAACTAAAGACTTTCCCCCATAAGTTGCAGGGCTTTATATAATATATCTCTCTGTAAATTTTGATTTATTTTCCTAATCTTATTCACCTTGGCTTCCTTGCTTGGGGACACTGTGGCTTCAGGGACTTCGAACTGTCTTCTTTACCCAGACTTCCTCTGGACCATCTGGGGAAATGCTCAGTTATTTATTCCATCTCTACATGTTATTACTGCTGATGTCACAAAACTCCACCCCGTTCTCTAGATTTCCATTATTGCTATAGCATGCTATCAGCTTCAATACTTAGTTACTTAAAAAGTATGACATAATTTACATGCCAGTGGGTTTATTATTTTCTTTTTTTTGAGTTATTTTCTTTTTTATTTTGTAATCATATTGGGGATAAATAAGAACATGATATTTCTTTACAGTAACAGTGAAGAACTGAACAGTGAAGAACTTACTAAATTACTGCCTTGCATTTCAATATTCTTAAATTTGACCTTAATGTTCTTAGAAATTGATTGGAAAATGGGATTACATCATTTCAGCTCATAATGACACCTCTTTATACTGAGTTTTCATTGATGTTAGAAACATTTGCACACACAGGCTATTTTCCTCACTTGTGGCATGGAATCTCGGGTCCACCCATGACTGTGAGGGAATCGCAGTTGCGTGCTGATGACCTAGTTTCTGCCCTTCCGTTTGTGTTTTCAGTGAGCAGAACATCTAAACATGGCCATCTGATGCTCCGGAAACTCATTTCCTTGCTTCTGCTTCCTTTGTTTCTGCATTCTGTCTCAATCATGGGTCAAAGTGCTTAGAATTCCTGGAATCATCAGCATGCTTTTTTTTTTTTAAAAAAAACTAGAGAATATGAACTTTAGCTCCACTTCAAGTACATATTTTTCCATTCTAAGTTGTTGTCCTGTGAAAACCTCACTTCTCCAAGAAATACTCAAGGATCATTTTCAGTGAAATCCCCGCCCCCCCCCACTTTTCACCAACTAAAGCATTTCTTAGCTCAACAAATTGTCTTGTGTATTTCTCTTTTTGTTTCTTCTAGAGAAATTTTGTTCTCTTTCTGAGCCATTTTCCCAGTATTTCAGTCAACATATTTCTTAGTTTTAACCCACTAATCTTTCAGTTTCTTTGAAACATAAATTGCTTTGTGTTTATTTTTTCTTTTTTAAAATTTTTAAAATTTCACTTTATATCCCAACCACCATTATCCCTTCCACTCCTCCTTCATCCCCCCTCGCCTTCTACTCAGTCTACTCTCCATCCACTCCCCTCAAAGGGTGGGACCTCCCATGGGTAGTCAACAAAGCCTGGTGCATTAAGTTGAGGCAGGATCAAGTCCTTTCCCTGACATTAAGGCATTCTAGTATATGGAATGGGCTACAACAAGCTAATTCATGCACCAGGGATAGATCCTGGTCCTACTGCCAGGGGCTCCTCAGATGGACCAAGCTACACTACTGTCTCTCACATGCAGAGGGCCTAGTTCAGTCCCTTGGAGGTTCTACAGCTGTCAAGAGTTCATGAGTTCCCACAAGCTTGGTTCAACTGTCTCTAGATTTCCCCTTCATGATCTTGACCTCCCAACCCGCCTTGGTCATATATTCCTTCCTCCCTCTCTTCAACTGGATTCCCAGAACTTGGCCTGGTCTTTGGTTGTGGATCTCTGCACCTGGTTCCATCAATTACTGGATGAAGGCTCTATGATGACAGGGTAGCCACCAATCTGATTACAGGGGAAGGTCAGTTCAGGCACCCTTTCCGCTATTCTAGGAGTCTTATTTAAATTGAGATAGGGTCTCATATATTACAAGATAACTTTAAATTTTAATCTCTGGAATTACAAGCATCCTCAAAGACACCCAGTTTATATAATACTAAAGATTGATTCCAGGGCTTTATACACATTAGGCAAGCATTTTACCAACTGAGCTGTGTACATCAACCTCTTCTTTGTCTTTTTTTGCTGGATTGCACCATGTAGGAATCTTTGCTTATGGGTGTGTGCACTGCATCTAGAATGCTATTAGGTGTGTAAATAAATACCTCTTTAAATGGAATGTTGCTAAGGTGTTAAAGCATGTTCTACATATATTAATGGACTTTTTGTTTGTTTTAGATGCAAAACAGTTTTGGGATGAACATTGCCAGTGTGACAATTGCACTTGTCGGGACTGCTTTCCTCTCTATACATTTGGCACTTAACTCCCAGGCACTCAAGGGTTGCCAGTCTTCACAGTCACCTGACTTATGCATTTATCTGGGTTCCTCATCAAATGTATGTTTTAAAGCTGCTAATAACATATTTCAAACCATTCAAAATATACAGAAAAACAGTATGTTGTATAGAATGTTTACTTTGCTCTTTATTAGTTTTGTACTGAAGGGCACATTAGACCATCTGTCTATATTTTAACTTTCTTATCTTTGAAATGAAGATAATAACAGGTAGCTCCCATCTAATGGATTGGTAAAAAATTCAATATGTTAATATTTGGTAAGTAATGAAAACAGTGCTTAGCTATCATGTTGTGTTATTATTACTACTATTTATTATACTCTCCAGAGACAATACATTAAACAATTTATTTCACATACCTTTGTTTGATGACAAACTTCGGAGACACACAGCTTATTCTACAGTCTAGAATGTTTGTGCATATAAGGTACACACTCTATCATCCAGGCTATATCCATATCCATATGCATGCACCCCCCCACACACACGTGCGTGTGCGCGTGCATGTGAACTAGATTGTATTTTACTACGTGACTATGTTGCCTGTGTTCCTCGTATTATGTATCTATGTACACTATGTGCATACCTGGTTCCTGAGGAAGTCAGAAGAGGGTATCAGATCTCCTGGAACTGGGTTACAGATGGTTGTGACAAACCATATTGATACTGGGAACTGAACCCAGGTCCATTGCAAGAGTGACAGATGCTCTTGCCTGCTGAGCTATCTCTCTAGTCTTTCCTTTATTACATTTTAATCACCTAAATTTGTATTTATCTGTGTTTCCAGATTAAGTGGTCTTTTTCCCTTCATAGAAATTTGATTATGTATTTTTCTCTAGGTGCTCAGCAATAGTGGAAAGGTAACTTCTGCAGTAATGTGTTCTCCAGCATTGTATTTTGGTCTGTGACTCTAATATAAATGCCTACCCTTCCCCTCTGAAATCCTGTTGGTAGAATCATAAAGGGATCATTTTTTTTGTTCATTTTGCTATTATTAATTTATGTAACTTATTAAATTGATAAGTGTTAGTGATAGTGTCAGAATTTTTCTCCTTTGATTCCTTCTCCCCTTGACTGATTCACATAGGCCAATCTAGAAATAACATATATCTTTCTCCCAGGAGGATATTTTCATGATTTTGGATTGATACTGGATCCTTTCTTCACAATTTGTGTGTCTGCACCTTCTGTCTAATTTGTGTCTCACTTTATTCCCTGCTGAGGGTTGTGCAGTCTGTTTTCCCACTGAATGTTTCCACTGATTTGATTTGAGGCATCCTTTGCCTAGGGCCTGGTGTCTCTGATGCTGATCCTCACCCTGCTGGAGCTGGCCATGACCATTTCCATCTCAGTCATGTGGTGCCTAGGAAGTGTCTGTGGTTTAAGAGAGGTGAGTTTGTGTAAATGAGGAGCAAGTTCTATCATCTGCAAATCCCACAACGTATGAAGCTAGTTCTGATTTTCAGAATGAGAAACTTTTATATGGTAATGATTTGTGGGCTTCTGGGAATTATTTATTAGATCAAAGCGTGAGATGGAGTAAGGTTGGAAATTATTCAGATTTGAAAATGTAAGCAATATATTAATATACATTTTAGTGCAGTTAAACTAATTTTAGTTATTTTCTTGTAAATTTTTACTTTTGAGCTAAAAATTTTCAGGATGACCACATATCCTTGCTGGATATTTAGATTTTCTAATTTAGTTTCTTAAAATTTTCCACTTTCAATATTTTCTGCCCAAGAAAGTTTTCACAGCCTTACATATATAGGAATATAAAATAGGTATTTAGACAAAACGTTACAGATAATGAATAACAAAGACATTTATTTAAAACAATTAGTTGGTATGTAATTTTACCACTTATTAAAGACCAACACAAACTTGCATATTAATGAAATGAATGTGCATTTTTATTTTTCTATGATAATTAAACCTTGGCTATATATTGGATGCTGCAGGATGAAGATCATCTTGTTTCTGAGTTGATTAATCCTCTGATTTTATTATTCTCAAGGCCGAGAAGAATGCTTTACATTAACATAATAGTACAAAGTGACAGACATGTGTTTAGTATGTTTATGGCCATTCTGAAAACTGCTGGAAATTCTAGCCTAATCCTGAGTCAAAGTTCATTCAACAATGTTTCATGAAACATGTCAACAATCCAAATAGTAATTTTAAAAATCGAACAGTCTATCATGAAACAACCCAAATATATGTTAATTTGTTGCTTACATGCTAAGGAAGAATAGTAGAAAAATATTACAGGTATTTGTTTTCTGTAGTTACACTACTATGCTTTTATAGGAGAGGTTGCTGCTATTCATAACATACAAAGAGTATTCAATCTGAACAGCACCCACTGGCATTTTGTGGTGTGGCAGCAACCACACCAAGTCAGATCCAAGTGTTCAGTGAAGGCATGCAACTCAAAATGGGCAAGCAAGTCCAGAAACACCTTGGGAAAGTTATACATTTGATTTTTATTGACTTTCCCTGTACAATCTCTATATTCAGTTCTGGAACCACACATATGTAGCAGCAACCTATAGAAATGAAACTGAAATGTTTTTGATTGTCTCCTGATCCATATGGATATAATCATTCCTCAGTGTTTAATAGGATAGTCATCAGTGAAGGAGTATCTGTGGATCTGTGGTAGTGATCATGATGGTTTTAAGAAAGGATGGAGTGGAGAGGGGAGATGATGATCCTCTTCTTGAGAACTGATGTCTCATTTTCTAGGCAGTTTCTTCACCTCCTAATTCTGCAGAATCGGGAATAGCTCCTGATGGAAGTGATTCAGAGAACCTGAACACTCAGCCTTAAATCACCAAAGACTGAGAGCTTCACGTGAGAACTCAGGAGAGAATGAGCAGATGAAATGCAATCTTTCTGTCACGGCACAATTCATGAGAAAGCTGGGCACTTGGTCCAATCCTTTCTGCCATCTCTGTAAATTCACTAGCATGTTCTAGATCTTTATGGCATGTTTGAGATCTTTATGAATAAATATATTTCCTTAGACATTCTTTAATTTGCAGCTTCTATGGTCATTCTTCCAGAGCTGTTACCAGAAACTCAATCTCTTTCCTTTTTTTCCTACTCTATTGCTTTGTGAGATTTAAGGCTGAAAGAATATCTAATACTTAATTTTCTTTTTTCCTTCCTTCTTCTCTCCCTCCATCCCTCCCCCCTCTGTCTGCCTGTCTGTCTCTTTCTTTCTTCACAGTGTCTCATGTCCTGTAGGCTGGCTTCTAACCTATATAGCCAAATCTGGCTTTGAACTGATTTTCCTACCTTCACCTCCGAACTTTCAGAATTAGAGGCATGCACAAGCATACTCAGTTTGATATTTTATACTCACAGTCCTCCTCCCAACTGCTAAGATTACAGTTCTAATCCTTATTGTTGGTATTTTCCATAAAATCCCAATTGCAGCCATCTCATGGGAATGAGAATGAGTCAGATTGGTTTCAGCACAGTAAAGAGTGCTCTTGATTTTGGGTGACATCAGTATTATAGTCTAGCAAGTAAAAACAAAAAAAAAATTGTGATTAATTTATGCTTTACTGTACTTGAAGCTTAAAGCTTCAGACTCTATTTCTATCAGCTTCTAGGAGTCACACATGTCCCAACACAATGGTGACTTGGATTAGTGACTTTTGTTCTTCAAAGGACTTTAGAAAACTATAAAGTAGAGATATGAAAAGAAAGGACAAATTGGCAGATCTGGGGTTCAAATTCAGATGTGTCACTAACATCTGTATGGCCATTTCCATCCATTCTGCTTCTAATATGATACAGATAATCTACTTCCTCTTATTTGAATATATCTTCAAGCATCCTTTATCAAAACATGTTAACACTGTACAAGGACACGGTGATTGCCTCACTAGCATTCCCTACAACCTGAATTGACAGTAACTTTCAGTTTTGGGTGGAATTGACATCATTCTGAGGTCCTGGGGCACACCCTGAATGATCTAACTCTATTTAGATACTTACTTTGGTGATTGTGTTGGTCCATGACATCTCCACAGACAATGACTTGGCTCTAGTGTGGAACCATCTCCACTAAGGAGGAGGCTTTATAGCTTTCTCATAAAATATGTAACTCAAATATAACTGGAAATAGAAACCATTAGGAGATAATGACTAAAGGTTGCTGAGTAATTAAGCTGAAGGCCACACAAGAGAAATTCAGAAAACAGAAATTGACTTTAACTTAACCACTTCTGGAATTTACATCTAGAGTCTGTCTCTTGAGTTCATAATGTAAGTGTGAAGGCATAAGTCACAAAACAATCCCACACCAGTTTGGAATTATGATTAATAAAAGGGTTATTTATTTAAAGGAAAAACTTACAGATCACTGTCCTAGACAACAGCCCTCTGCACAACCAGGAAAAGGGGTCTAGTAGCCAGAAGCAGAGTCCGAAGCAAGAGAGAGAGCTCACAGTTACCGCTGCTTTAAAAAGCAGCAGAGACCATGCCCACGTGGGCTGGTATCTTAAAGGCTATTGGCTGAAGGAGCTGAAGGAGCTCCTGTAGCATAAGTGTATGGAGGCCAGTGGACAACCCCAGGTGTAATGCCTCCTCAGGCACCATACTCTTTTTGACAGGGTCTCTCACTGGCAGGAGGGTTCATCAGTTAGGGTCAGTTGGATGGTTAAAGAGATCCAAGGATATGCCTGCCTACCCCTTGTCACTGATGGAATTACCAGGGTATGTAACCATACCTGGCTTTTATTTCATTTTTTAAAATTTACTTAAATCAGGATCAAACCCATGTTTTCGTGCTTGTATAGCAAATGCATAATCAATTGGGTTATCTCACCAGACCTGCATTTTGTAGTGAACAATTTCTGGTTTTGTTCTTGTTTCCATCAACTTTTCAAGTTTCTCCAGCTCTTGCTGTTGTTAATTTAACTTTTAAGTATGATTTATGCATTTTTCATTTTGTAAGAAAAACTTCCTTTTTTTAAGATCTCAGAATAATGCTTTACTTTTTATTGCTGTATTTTTTTAATGTGTTAAATTATGAATTTTATTTTTGCCTGAGGAGAATAATATTATTGTATGGTTGTTATCATCATAACATCCTTGTAAAAAGCTAAAAATTCTAGAACTTCCACTAAAATGTTGCCATATTCAGATACAGAATTGTACACATACTTCCTAGTTCAGTGCCAATTTCCCATGTTGTTAGGAGAACATATTGTTTTAGGTTAATAGCATCACTTGTAATGAATGGTTCCTACTACCTAGAACAGATTTCTTCTGTATGTAATTTTTTCATAATTTGTTTATCCTTACTTATTTACATATCTATATGATTTTTAAAAGTAACTTGTTAGCATTATGGTAATATGTGGAAATTTTAACTTAAAATAATTTTAGAACATTTTTTATTTATGCATTGAAGATTTTGTCCATATATGTAAAGTATCTTGATGTAATCCACTCTCAGTTCCCCCTTCCCACTCCTTCTGGACAATCCCTAACTTATCTCCTTCCCACCTTCATGGTCACTCTATTTCTGTCTTTCACTTTGTAACCCACCAGGTCCATTTAGTGCCACCTATCAGTATGCTGACTGATCTTGTTGGCTTGACCTTATGCAGGTCTTTTGCAGATATCTATAGATCATGAGTACAAAATATTGTAAGCTGAACTTTTGATTTAAAAAACCAAGCCACATGGGATGAAAAATTGCTTAAATGTTCTGGAATATAGCAGAAATAAAGAATAGACTTGGTTAAGCATTCAAATGTAATGATTTTAACATCATAGTGGGAGAATGCTTGACTTAAGAAAGCTGTCATGGCAAATAGGCAACCTACTGAATGGGAAAAGATCTTTATCAACCCCACAACAGACAGGGGACTGAATTTCAAAATATATAAGGAACTCAAGAAATTAGACATCAAAATGCCAAACAATCTAATTTAAAAATGGGGTAGAGATCTAAACAGAGAATTCTCAACAGAAGAATCTCAAATGGTCGAAAAACACTTAAGGAAATGTTCAACATCCTTAGCCATCAGGGAAATGCAAATCAAAATAACTCTGAGATACCATCTTATACCAGTCATAATGGCTAAGATGAAAAAACACCAATGATTCCTTATGTTGGAGAGGATATGGAGTAAGGAGAACACTCCTCCTTTGTTGGTGGGAATGCAAACTTGTACAACTACTTTGGAAATCAGTATGATGATATCTCAGAAAACTGGGAATCAACCTACCTCAGGACCCAACGATACCACCCTTAGGAATATAGCCAAAAGATGCTCAATAATACTATAAGGACATTTGTTCAACTATATTCATAGCAGCATTATTTTTTTTAAAATTTATTTTTATGTATACAATATTCTGTCTGTGTGTATGCCAGCAGGCCAGAAGAGGGCACCAGACCCCATTACAGATGGTTGTGAGCCACCATGTGGTTGCTGGGAATTGAACTCAGAACCTTTGGAAGAGCAGGCAATGCTCTTAACCTCTGAGCCATCTCTCCAGCACCCATAGCAGCATTATTTGTAATTGTCAGATCCTGGAAATAATCTAGATGCCCTTCAACCAAAGAATGGATAAAGAAAATGTGCTACATTTGCACAATGGAGTACTACTCAGCGGTAAAAAACAATGACATCTTGAAATTTGCATGCATATGGATGGAACTAGGAAAAAAACATCCTTAGTGAGGTAACCCAGATTCAGAAAGATTAACATGGTATGTACTTAGTCACAAGTGGATACTAGCTGTAAAGCAATAGATAATGGGCCTACAGTCTGTGACACTAGAAAAGCTAAGTAACAAGGTAAACCCTAAGAGAAACATATGTAGATCCCCCTGGGAAGGGGAAATAGACAAGATCTCCTGATATTCCCTATCAGGAGATATTCTTATATCTTAAAGTTCAACCATATACCGTGCTTATTTTCCTAATGAAAAGTAAGTTTTTGGATAACAGAGGCATATGGACAGACAGATAAGAATTAGTGTGAGTTAGACAACCACCTTGGTAGTTATCTGGCCCATAGACTGTGACACCAGACAAAAGCTGTGTACAGGGAGGATTCAAGGAAAGACTAGAGCCAGAAGAACTGCATGAATCCTCTTCGGAACATTTCTGTAGTCATTTGGATAAAGAAATGAAGATTTTTTTTCACTTAGTGTTCTCATTTGGCACTTGAACCTTTATGGCCATTTGTCCCATGGCCATTTCTGTAGTCAATTTTCCATGAAACACTGGAACTTGATGTCAGTCCAAACTGTCTTACTCTAAATCATATTATATATATGCTTGTATAAAAAATTTCTTTTTTTCTTTTTGCATATGTTTATATACCCATGGTGTGAATATGGAGGTCAGAGGACAACTTTGTGGAGTCAGTTCTCTACTTCCACCATGTGAATTCCAGGGATTGAAAGCAGGCCCCCAGGATTGACAGAAAACAGCCTTACCCACTGAACCACCTCATCAAGCCTCTTCATCACTTATTTTGAACCCAGACATGGCTCAAAGATGTGGGAATGTGAATGTAAGATAGGAAGGAAGGAATGGAAGAAGGTTGTAGAAAAAGGAAGATGAGAGATGAGAGAGATTGAGGCTGTAATTCCTTGGTGGAAGGTACCAGAAAATACCCTCTAATGATAACATAACTTAAAACCTTTCACATGGAAATTTGTGAGTATTTATTTTAAATAAAGTTGGCATTTACTTTTAGAAAATATTTGCTCATGATGAGTTTAAGAGTAAATGTCTTTTGAGTTTGGGGACACACCCCTAACCAAAAAGCTATTTGTAATTGATACCTGCTGGGAGAAGGAAAATCAGTTTTTTCCAATGGAGTAACACTGGGTATCAACAACTCTCTGGGGAAGGCCCCATGCATAGGATTAGTTGACCAACACAAAAGGGCTCCATGTTCTTTTGTTTTGTTTTTTTTTGTGTGTGTTTTGTTTTTTATTTTTGGTGTTTTGTTTTTGTTTTTTGCTTAGAAGGAACATGAAGTTGGGTGGGTTAGGAGATAGGGAGGATCTGTGAGAACTTGAGGGAGGAGAAACTATATGATGAAAGTACATTCTATGCAAATTAAGAAAAAATATAAAGAAAAAAATCTAGGCTCTCACTGTAAGCATTGCAGCTCAGATGCAAAGGTATCCCGATAGTCAGGAGCCAAGAAATACAACAAAGTCACTGTAATCATAGTAACTTATAGCTCTGTTCCAGGGAAAGGTTTCCCCAATACAAGTGCAACAACTCTGCTCTACCATGGGAAGTTTCCCAGGGAAAGTGTTACAGCTCTGCTCCACCAGGGGGAGTTCCCCAGGGAAAGTGTTACAGCTCTGCTCCACCAGGGGGAGTTTCCCAGGGAAAGGGTTACAGCTCTCCTCCACTCTATCCTACCCTATTCTACTCTACTCCCAGAGTATAACAACTCTGCTCCACCAGGGGGAGAGTTTCCCAGGGAAAGGGTTACAGCTCTGCTCCACTCAGCTCTGCTCTGGCAAAAGCTGTTATGGCTGGGCTCTGCTCTATCACACCATATGTCACACCACACAGCAAACCTCACTCAAGAGACTTATGGGGAAGGAAGAATTCAGGAGGGTGCTTGCCTCAAGGGTAAAAAGTAACAGAAAACTGAACAGGGTACAGATCCTATATAGGGTTTCTTGTGGGGCCAGAGATTTCCAGGGTGGTTTGGGATTGGTAAATTGGGAAATCCAGCCTGATTCTGGAGCAAACTCAGAGACTGGTAGGGCTTCATGCTCAGGAACCTCAGAGATTGGTGGGATTCTGTGCTCAGAGACTAGTGAGATTTCAAGCCCTGGTCCTGGAGTCATGTCGGGGTCAGGGTGTTTTTCCTTTGCCCTAGTCTTGCGGCTAGTTGGGGTACAGTGTTTTTTCCTTGGCCCTTTTCACCCTAAACTAACTAACTAAACAAAGAAACTTGATAGTCAAAGAGAAAGCCAGAGAAAAAGGCATGTGATGAGTCTGCGTGTGCCAGAAGAGAAATGCTATGTAGTGGTAAAGAAATGAAGCTCTGTTATCTCTTCCTTCCAGACAGACATTTGGTTAAAACTCAACTTGATAATAGTGCCCAGCCCCAAAGGAAGTCATTTGATCATATGTTCTGATACTTGCTGTTATGGAAGGTGGAACAATATGGCTGAGGGGAACTTGTGAATACAGAATGTGCTAAGCATCTCAGGAAGGGGAAGGATGAAGCCGTTGATAAACACTGGGGCATGAAATAATTGGGATGTCGTAGGTCACCTTACAGCACTGTATTTGCATTTCATGATTTGCTGTTGACAGTTCTCACAGAAAAGCATTATCTCCAAAAATGAAAGGCCCTCTCAGTCTGTTAACTGTCCAAATCTCAAATAGGATTCCTGATTTTGTTGTCGTTGTTGAACACAAACCTTTATATACTACTAGGAAACACATTAAGAACTATCGTATTGCTTCAGGACTTTACCCTGCAGACTTGTGTGGTTTTGCAAAGGTTGGGTAAGGAATGAGATTACTAAACCAACCATTTTAAGGCTAGGCTCAAACATCACCTTCTCTGGTAGTTCCTTCTCTGAACTCTACACATGCTCCATCACTGTTGTAACCTCTTTCATATTCCAGCAGTCTCTGGCCTCTGCTGGATAATATTTTTTTTGTTCTCATCTGCAATATTGTGGGCTAGATAAGTCTGGGATCATGATTCTCAATACTACCTGCTCCATAATATGAGCAGTCAATAACATGAAGCATTGAGTCCTTTCTGTATAAATGAATACGAAGATGAGGCTTAGTTCTTAATTCAAATAGTGTTTTTGATAGATGCACTGATTCCCAAAGATACAGAGGAAAGAAAGTAGCTGGGGCAGTGAAATATTTTTAGGAAAGATTTGGCAATATGTACATTAGAATCCTTTATTAATATACACATATTAATCTCTCTTGAGACATTTTGTATCCCAGAAAAATAACTCAGGTGATTAGGGTACCATACAGAGTATCTTGCAGTCATGAGAAACTATTCATAGAATTAAACTTAAATATGAGCAAGGAAGACCTGTGAATTCCCTCTTGTTTGTTGTGTTCTGGGGTAGTTAACTGTGATATAGTTGAGTGGATACTTTGTCTAGGTAGATTATATTGCTCAGTTCCAACTATTCAGATTTGCCCATAACATTTCTTAGTTCACACCCTTCCATGTTTTCCTTGTCTTATTCTTACCATTATAAAGATTGCATCAGTTGCCATGGACACTCTCAGATAAGGTGTATTTCTTAATTCAAATAGTATGCTGGCTAGTTTTAGTGGCATGGTTCACTCACTCTGTGGGTCCTGTTTTGAAGATCATCTCCTGCAGATAGAAAATACTATTCTGCAGACAGGAAGAGAGAATGAGAAGGAGGGGAGAGAGAAGGAAAGGAGAAGAGAGAGGATGTGAAGTCAGAGATACCTTTAGAAATTGATACTAGTGCTAATACACACATTTCAGCCTTGAGGCCACACATGAAACCAAACTTATGACATGGGGATAGTAGATGAAGCTTCTAAGGACCACACCCATTTTTAATTCTACTTCCTTTGATCGTCTCAGTGCCTAGATACTTCAATAATAGGTTCCATTAATCCTACTCCTTAGGCAGAATTATGCTCTAAAATGCTCACGTTTCTCTGTTCACCCTGCTCTCCCTTCAGGGGATCTTTCAGTCTTATTACTTCCCATTACAGCAAGAGAAAGGAACCACTGATACTAATCAGCTGGAAGACTTATCTGCATGAAGATAAGCACTATATTCAGAGGCAACGCATCTTAACTGTCCATCCAGAGGACACCACTTCTCTGTGTAACAGGGCACTTTATTCCCAGGTAGTTCAATTTATGAAAAAATGGACACAGAAAATAAGAGCAGAGCAGATCTTGCTCTCCCAAACCCACAAGAATCCCTCAGGTAAGTAAAGACTATTGCTTTTTCCGTTGAAGTTATTTATCAAGACAGAGAAATTCACAGTGCTGGGCAGTCAGATGCCAGTTCTTAGTTTTATGCATGGACTCAAGTAAGTTACTGACCCATGTTCACACATTCTTAGTGTCTTTCTCTTCAGCAGTTGGCAGCAGGTTTTTACTTGACTTGAAAATTGGCAATACCATATTTTCTAACACTAGAGACTTGGGGTATGAGACAGGGAGTTTGAACATACAGATCTCTTGCTTCTGTGTTTGAAGTGTGTTTTAGGAGTCAGGCATTCTACGATGACCACATTCCTGTTGGCCTTCGTGAAACTTAAGGCATGGGATCCTGCACCCAAGATTAAAATATGAATGGAGATTTAAGTAGCCCCTCAAAGCAGTTCTCTGTGTATGAAGTTGTGTGTATTGACAAAATGAATGCAGATACATTTCTATGATAAAATGACTTTGAAGTCAACAGATAAGCATATTTGGTTGTTTTGTTTTAATCATAGATAGAGACTCATAGAAAGAACTTATGGCAACCTGGGATGAACAAGAACATGAGACATGGCTTTTTTTATTCTGTTCTATGTAAACACTTGGATAATATTCAAATGGTGGATTGCTTTGACTCTCTGAGCCTTCTCAGGCACTACACTGAAAACTTCAACTGCTGAACTCTTTCAAAAAACAATTAACAAGTAACACTTTAGTTTCTGACAGTTAACAACTTCACACAGGAAGTTAGAGGATTTTTGTATGATTGAAATTTTGTGAATTTCAGTGTGCCTGACATTGAGCTCTTGGAAGCATCCCCTTCTGCTAAAGCTCTGCCAGAGAGGCCAGCACCACCCCCACCACAGCAGACATGGCAGGCAGTTTTGAAGAAAGAGTTGGAGTTCCTGGGGGTGAGTGTTTAGCCTCCATTCTCAACTTGCATTAATGCTGGCTCTAGGAAACAGTATCAGGATATATTTACATTTCCTCTCGTGGGTTGATGAGGAGTGATAGGTCTTCTAACATTCTTGATAGGTGGGGAACTGATGGTACTCACTGCACATTCTGGGAAAAGAGAAGCATTTTCTCAAGAAGACTTTAAGTCTCTGAAACATGCATGGAGAATAGGGACTAAGGATGGATACATAATGCCTGTGGCTAGTAGAACAGTTACTCCTGCCAGTCATAACTATGTAGATAAAGATGTATGTGACACATATTAACTGTGTGTGCTTTAGATTCTGTTAGTAACAGTTCCGGTTTTTATAGTGAATAGAAGACAGTAGAAAATCTCACAACTGGTTCAATCTCAGGAAGGCGTATGACACTAAAGAGATTTCTCGTTTTAGGTATTGCTTATAGGGAAATTGTTACAATCTTGAGAAAATATATTCTCACTTTACAAAATTCGTGTTTTCCACAGGTAACACAAATTCTGGTTGGTGTGATATGCCTTTGTCTCGGAACAATTGTCTGCTCAGCACTCCCCATTTCCGAATTTGACGATGAAGTCCTTCTGTCATACAGAGCAGGCTATCCATTCTGGGGAGCGGTGCTGGTGAGAGCATCTCTGGAATTGTTTCTGAAATAGTGCTAATCAGAGTTTTCTTCTAAACAAATCTAACTACATAGCTCTAGCATTTTGATAAAATTGACACCTTTTCACTTATATGCATATAGCATCTGTAATTGCAATTCCAAAGTTGTCTCCACATTAACTCATTGACATGTACATTATCACCCTTAGATGTGGTTTAAATCGTTAACCTTCTTAGTAACTGGATACTTGAGACTTATAAAATTGTAAAAGAATAATACATTAATATTTAAGAAGTTAAATAATTTGCCTAAAACTTGTATTCTAAGAAAATTCCACTAGCACTATTAATAAAATTACATGCTAAGTACATATATTTTATTCATTAATAAAAGCTAGTTAAGGCTGGAGAGAGGCCTTAGTAATTAAGGGTACTTGCTGCTCTTCCACAGAACCTGAATTCAGTCCCAGCACTGTGTCAGGTGCTCACAACTACCTGTAACTGCAGCTCGTGGATATAAGATCCTTCTTCTGGTCTTTGTGGGCATTTGTACACATGTGGCATATACAAACACAGACATACATACACACTTGCAGATAAAATTTTAAAAACATAAAACCCCCACAAAACCCATACCAGAATAGCATAAAAGGTTGTCTTTAAGAAGGAAGGATGAAATATTGCTCAGGTGAGAAGAAAGTTAACTATACTGGGTGGGTATCTGTTGGGTCCTTGACATGCTTTTGGCCACTAATGTCCTGGGTTCCTTTTTAAACAATATATTATCTGGAAAGCAGATGGCTGAATGAGAGCACATTCTGTGTATAGAAGAATTCTGTATCTAGAAGGTATAGAATTTGATATATTTGACTCGTACACACACATATAATATTAGCATATATGTCCCCTTCAACATAGCAAGCCTATCTATGATTTTGAAAGTTACATGGCTTCCTTGCCGCTATTCCTGTCTCTCTGCTCCCTGACTTCTCGTCCTGAAGCAATCACTAAAATTGAAAGCTACTTTCAATTCTTAGAGCTTTGTAGAAATAGCATTGCATGCTACAATGTCTCTCATGCCTATCTTCCTTCAGTACATATCATTATCATGTATTACTTTTATGGATAATTAAATTATAAAGACATGATAAGAAAAACATTGCATTGGTTGGCACGCTGCTAAGCATGGAGTTTGCAGGTCTCTTGGTTCTCTAGACCATCTACCATATTTTACATCAACATCCTATTTTCTTTCCAAACATTTAGCTTTAAAATTTATTCTCTCTCTCTCTCTCTCTCTCTCTCTCTCTCTCTCTCTCTCTGTGTGTGTGTGTGTGTGTGAGAGAGAGAGAGAGAGAGAGAAAGAGAGAGAGAGAGAGAGAGAGAGAGAGAGACCATGATGCTCATGTGGAGGTTAGAGAATAATCCTAGGATGTCATTTCTCTCTTGCTACCTTGTGGGATCCAGGAATTGAACTGAGGTCATTGAGCCTGTGTTGTGTTACAAGTACTTTTAGCCGTTGAACTTTCTCATAGACTCAAATATTTAGCTCTTTAAGTGTTCCCAGACAGGCAAATCTAAGTTTTTTAGAAGGTGTTCTGAATTTGAGGTCTCAATTTTTACTTTTACTAAATATTCCCATATTTACATTCTCATAGTTAACTATATGACCATGTGCTGCTGAGCAACCTCCCTAGGTATGCACTGTGTAGATACAGGTTTCTGGCCTGGAGGAGTTGACAGTGTAAGATAGGATATACGAACACAGAGTTACAATAAATGAGACTGCTATTGCAGTTGTCCACCAGATACCACTAGCCCCTGCTGCCTACCCAGGAGGTATCCAAGTCAGCCTCACAGGGAGCCATGTGGATAAACGGAGAGCCACAGGTCCCAGTGAGACCTAATGAGTAAGAGCCTACATGCTGCTTCTTTTTCTCACAGTGTAGCTCAGGCTTTCCTCAGACTTACCACCTCCCTTCTTCAGCCTCTGGAGTGCTGGGATCACGGGCGTGTGCCACCACACTCAGTTCAGAACCTGCATTTTATCAGGACTGTCACAGGGTTTGCGTAAGAATTGTCTTTGAGAATCACTTTATAGGAAATAATAGTAAATAGTGGTCTCCTGGGAGGTTTCAGTAGACAGCTTCATGAAGCACCTTAAGCTGGTTTTTGCAAGCCCAGGGAAGAAGAAGGAATGTCCCAGAGAGCAGAGATTCACTTTCCTTTCTCTCCTCTTTCTTTTTGGACAGTTTGTTTTGTCTGGATTTTTTACAGTTAGGTCCGAAAGGAAGAACACACTGTATCTGGTGAGTCACGGTTATATTTTTTATTCATTATTCTAAGGTAAAACAAGTGGAATTTCAGGGGTGTTAAGGGAGACCCATTAGTACCAGTGGTGTTAGAGAGGGGGCGGCTATGTGATTTACCTCAACCCCTTTGTACTTGAAGGCTTTTGGCAGCAAAAGTTGGATAAGATCATTAGAAACATAAATTGTGCCACTTGATAAGCAGTAAAATTTGATTACTTTGACACCATTTAAAGGGACCCAAGCAGGTATTGTCCTTGTACGTATTTAAATACAGTCTTATGGCTGTACAATTAGTTTCCGACCGAGATGACTTGAGGATAGACTATGCATATCTGTGTCCTTTTTTATGCATCAAGTCTCTGTCCTTCTGCAAAGCTTAACCCTGTGGCCCACTGCTGAACTTCTTCCCCAGCACTCATGCTATTCTCAAAGGCCTCTCAGAGGGAAATGGGTGCCTACCAAATGATGAGGACATTTGCAAGAGTTCCCTAGTTGACTGGAGTTGTAGACAGCTTTGAGTTACCGTGCAAGACCAGCTCTGAAAGATAGATCAGTTGCTTGGCTGCTGTCACACGCAACCCCAGGGCTGATTGTTCTTCTGCCAGCAGGTGAGAGGAAGCCTGGGAGCAAACATTGTCAGCAGCATCACTGCAGCAGTAGGGGTCGTCCTACTGACCCTCAATCTGAGCCAGGACTTCACTTACATGAACTACTGTAAGGATCTAAACGAGGATGACGGCTGCTTTGGGGCATCTTTGGTCACAGTACGTGTCTCTTCTGAAAGCACACTAAGTGTGGAAGCCCATGTCTCCTCCAGAGATATAATCCCCGACTTGAACTTTAATGTTGATGGCTTTACTCCCACAACCCCTAAGCTTAGAGATATCATCTCCGCATAGCCACCTCCTGGCTGCCTATCTATGAGGTGTGCTCCTGAGAGAGGAGGTGAAAGAGGGAGTGTCTGCAAGGGGAGGGATCTGGAGTACGTCTGTCTGTGACTTTGCCCGTTGGTTGGTTGGTTGACAGGAAACGGTGTTGATGATGCTGTTCCTCACCATGCTGGCCTTTTGCAGCGCTGTGCTGTTCATTGTCCATAGGATTGGAGAAAAATTCAAAAGTAAAAAGGTCAGTGGGAAGTCCTGAATGGCATGTTAAAGAGTTGGTGCTTTATTCTTTTAAAACATGGGGCCTGAAATTTCTGGAATTATTACTTTTTTTTCCTGAAAAACTATTTCTCAAAAGCTGGCTTTCATATCTCATATTGGAAATACTATTTTAGACACTGAACTGGAACATGGTCACAGCACAGTCCCCTAAGGGCTAGGCAAATGGAATCTCTATAATTATAGAAATTGTCGGTGCTTTGAAGGGATGGTGTGTGAGCAGTGAGTTAATGTCAGCATGTGATGGAAACATGCAGGTGTTAGGTTTTACTTTCCATTTTTGTTCCCAAAGAGCTTGTTATATTTGTTTCTTCCTTTTCCATCCCCCCAGTGTACTTTTTCTTTTCCCTCTCTATTGCTCTAAATATGCCTTGAGTTTTCTTTCCCTTCAATTCATGGTGACAACTGCATTTTCACCTGCTGCACATGTTCATTATACCCGTGATGGAGATTCCCAACTCTCAGCCGCTAAACCAACTCAGCTCTGACAAATGGAACCTACTGCTCATCCTCTATGTCTACTTTGAGACACACTCCAGTCTCTACGTGTCTTATGACCCCCGTCCTGAGTCAGAAGGCAAACCATTTCAGATACAGGGTCACCTTAGCAACTTGTCACTGACATGGTTTCTTTTAGCCCCCATTGGCCAGTCCATCTGATTTGGTGACTAGATATTCAGAGAATAATTTGAGTGTCATGAGAAGCAGGTTGAAATTCAAAAAGACAGAAGAAGAGATTTCTGTATGATAAACCTCTTAGAAATGGAAAGTTCTGGGTAATTGATATGGAGTTGTTTTTCTCTTTATCAGGTCGCAGATGATCGTCTTTATGAAGAACTAAATATTTATTCACCCATCTACAGTGAGTTGGAAGACACAGGGAACACGCCATCCCCCGTCGGTTCGTAGGAATCGGGGACCAGAACAATCTGACTCACAGCAGAATCCTGAAAGCCAGTCTTTAAATGACTTTTACAAAATTATAGCAAGATTAGTTTGTTCCACATTCTGCCAGTTTTATAATTAGATTATTCTCCTATGCCAATGTTTTAGGTACACCGTTTCTGATCTTCTGACTGTCCCTCTCTTTGTAAATATCATCCACTCCAGCTTTCTTGTTTTGTGTCACAGTCTCACACACATTCTTTCTGGAAAGTCATCAAGGAATAAGTTAGCTTTATTGCACATCTACAATGATGAACAAAAGAAAAAAGGAGGAAGTAGGCTGAGAATTTAACTAAACTTAGATAATCAGGTAATATTTGCTCTTTGTTCTTTTTAAAATTCTCAACAACTATAGATTGGCATGATATACATCGACCCATATCCATCTATCTACATGTGTATTTTAACATGATATATAATTTTTATGTGGAAATATTTTGTACCTCAGTGATAATGACTTTTTCTTTCTATTAATTAATATTTTAGTTTTATTTTGCTTCCTTTTTTATTCATTTTACAAACCAACCACAGTTTCCCTCCCACCCCTTCTCCCACTCCCCCACAGCCCATCCCCAATCCACTCCACAGGAAGTGTAAGGCCTCTCATGGGGAGTGAACAAAGCCTGGCCCATAAAGTTGAGGCAGGACCAGGGCCTTCCTCCTTAATCAAGGCTGAGCAAGGCATCCAACCATAGGGAATGGGCTGCAAAAAGCCAGCTGATATACCAGGGATAGATCCTGGTCCCACTGCCAGGGACCCCTCAAACAGACCAAGCTATACAACTGTAGAGGGCCTAGTTTGGTACCATGCAGGTTCCCCAGCTGACAGTCCAAAGTTCATGAACTCCCATTAACTCAGGTCAGTTGTCTCTGTGGTTTTCTCCATCATGATCTTGACCTCCCCTTGCTCATATAATTCCTCCTCCCTCTTTTCCACTGGAATCCCAGAGCTCAGCCTGATGCTTGTCTGTGGATCTCTGTATCTGCTTTCATCAATTGCAGGATGAAGGCTCTGTGATGACAGTTTCAGTATTCACCAAACTGATTACAGGGGAGGACCAGTTCAGGTATCCTCTCCACTATTTCTAGGAATCTTAGCTGGGGTCATATTTGTGGATTCCTGGGACTTTTTAGCACCAGGTTTTTCCCTAACACCATAATGGTTCCCTCTTTCAAGATGTCTTTTTCATTGCTCTCCCTCTCCTCCATCCCTCCCCCTACTTGGCCATCTCAATCCCTCATGTTCCCATACTCCATCCCCTCCTTTCCACCCTCCCTCCCATTTACCCAGGAGATCTTAACTATTTCCTTTTGCTGGGGCCCTGCCTCTTCTAGCAGCTGGAACCTGCTTATGTGTGCATTTTTAGTTTATCTTAGGGCTAAAACATTACAGTCTGCTACATGACTGAGCCCATGTATCAGGAAGGAAGAGGGACTCTTGAGTTCCAGGATGTACATTAGATAATATTTTGAGTTCTCAGAGTATAGAACTTCAACTAGAAAAAAAGAACCTAAACAAATTTTGAGTGATGACTGTGTCAGGCATTAGGAAGATTGCTCCCCACCCCGAAGCAACCAGTCAATGGGGGGGGGGAGAAGGAGGGAGCAAAGAATTCTATCCAGGGCTATTAAACTATTATTTCCTGCTAAATCTATGTGTCAGCGCCATTGACCTTTCTTTGGGTTGATGACTTGTTCAGCAGAAATAAAAACAGAACTGCCAGGCTTTTGCTACTTGAAGTGTCTTGAATTTGTTATTAGAGTTGGGTGGGGGAGGATCTTGTTTCTCACAATAGAGAGATATACAGGAGAGGATCAATTAGGGAGACTGAATCAAAGGATTACAGAGGATTAATGTGAGCAGTCACATTGCAGGATATCTACAAGGTGGAGAGCCTGGAACACCAGTAGTATGCTTGAGCCCAAATTCCAAGTCTCCAGAGCCAAGGAAGTTTGTGGTGTAGACTGTCTGACACCAAAGGCCTTTGCCCTTGGAGACTCATACCAAGCCCAGGAGTGTACAGCCTTCAAATTCCTTCCTCCAGTGTAGCTCAGGACGTATTAGGCAGTCCCACAACTTGCTTACAACAGGTCACTATCTTTTCAGCTGTGTCCCAGTCAACCAGCCAAATGAGCTGTTAATGTCCTTTCTTAAAAATTTCCTTTTTATCTACTTTGGCTTTCACATCATGTATCTCGATCCCATTCATCTCCCTGTCCCTTCATATCTGCCCTCTGCTCTTGCAACCTCTCCCCAAAATAAAATAAAATTTAAGAGAAAATGAAAAGAAAAATCTCATCATGAAAGCTGTAGTTGACACAGTGAGTCACACAGTGACTTTTGTCCACGTATCTTTACTTGCAAGTGTTCATTGCAAAGAGTCATTGGTCTGGCTTGTGGCCTCTGGTATCTGCTATACCTTCGATACTGGGCTCTCACTGGGACTCCTCTTGGATATCCTGCTGTTGCCCTGTGTCATTGAGGTCCTGCAGCTTTGGGTCTGCAGGATGCACCCCTTCACATGGCCCAGCAGATCATAGATGGGATGGGACAGCAGATAACCGTGGTTCTGGGGTTGGTCAGCCCACCAGCTCTCCCCCATCTTCACTACCAGGGTGAGCTTTCCAGCATTGCTCCAGCTAGTTCTCCCTATGCAGCAAGAAGCAAGGCGAGGGAAGGTTCTTCTGCTTTTATCCCCTCAGGATCAGCTCACCTACACCTACACCACCAATGTCAGCTCTACAGTGTTGCCCAGGCAAGGTGCAGGGGACCCTCTCCCAAGTGCTGCAACTGGAGTGGAGCACGGTCAGCTCTCCTACTCTTATGACCTCAGGACCAGCTCTCCCAACTTCCACAGGTGGCAAGGGGTGGAGGGAGACGTCTCTCCCTTGCTCATGCCACCATATGACAGATGAGGGGCAGGGGCAGCCAGATCGAGGGCTTGTTCACCCGGTCCCGCCAACAGGCTCGGCTCTACTGTGCTGCTCAGGTAAGCTACAGGCACCACTTTCCTGAGAGTTACAGCTGGTACGATGGAGAATCAACTCCCTCGTCTGCTACAGGTAGCAAGGGGCGAGGGACAAGGAGGAGAGGTCTGTCCCTTGCTGACACTGCCACATGACTGGGAGTGGGGCTGGCTCTCCCGTGCTTACATTTTGTGGCCTGCTCAACCGCACCGCATCAACAGCGTCAGCTCTACTGTGCTGCCCAGGCAAAGCGCAGGGCCCACTTTCCGGAGTGCTGCGGCTGGGCTGGTGAGGGAGAAGGGTCAACTCCTTGCACTGCTGCAGGTGGCAGCGGGGGAGGGGAGAGGGCATCTTTCCCTTGCCCTTACCACCACACAGCAGACAAGGGGAGGGTACCGGCTATCCCACTTTTACCCCTCAGGACCCATTTGCCCATGCCCCCAAGAACAGGGTCAGCTCTATTGTGCTGCCCAGGTGAAGTGTAAAACCTACTCTCCCAAGTGCTGCAGCCAGTGAGAGGTGGGACCAACTTTGTACAGCTCTGTCCTCTTAGCCTTCAGTGGTATCAGGAGCCACGGACATCAGCACAGACCATGACCAAAACAGGGCCATGGACCCAGAAATGGGTCCTGGCAGCAGTCTAGGCCTGGATATCACCACAACCCAGATATCACCTCTGTCCATTCCTCGCTGCTTTCAGCTCTTCAGATACAGCTCTGTCCACAGCACACGAACCATTCTGTCTTCCTTTCTCTCCCATATCACACCATACATTTGCTCAGCATCATAGCGCCCGACTGCCAGACACTGCAAAGGTCATGCTTTCTCTTTGGCACCTTGGGCGGGCCACCCGGGGGCATGTGTGGAGTCTCCTTAGTCTTGTTCTCACACCTAGTAATGATGGTGCTGGGCAGGGCCCGTTAATGTCCTTCTTAATCTTCACCCTTAAACATTACGTTCAAACTGCTTAGAGAGTTCATGTCAATAAATGTATCTAGAACCAGAGTCAACAGTCCTTTAGCGGCTTTCCTGTACACATTTAAACATCTGTTCTCACATTCCCCAGACTTCAGTGTAATTATATGCAGAAAACTCCAGCGGTTATTTTCATTTTCCCCAGAGATCAGCAGATAGCAAATGGAAGTAGAGAGGGACATCTGGTGCCTTCCTCTATCCCTGCCCACCTTGTTGCCTTGAGACAGGGTCCCCCCTGAGCTGATAATTATGTTTACCTGGGTTAGCTGGCTCCACATGTCTCCATTGTGCATCTGGGGCTACAAACATATGCAACTATGACAGACTAAGGGGTAGTAGGCGGTATTACACTATTTCCAAAAGGAGAATTCTTTCATTTTGCTCTTTATTCTGAGAGCCTTCTAAAATTCATTATATATCCAGTATATATCTATTAATATAAATAATCATTGCTTATTTATATATGCCAGGCTTTGGATAGCTGCCAAACATGTCACATATATAAAACAGTATCTTCTTTCTAAGAAAGCCATTCAACTCCCTTTAAGGTTAGTTTTTTAAAAATTGAGATGTCTTGAGAGATGCCTCAGTGGTTAAGAGCATTGGCTGCACTTCCAGAGGACCTGGGTTACATTTCCAGCACCCATGACAGCTCAAAGCCACTCCAGTTCCAGAGCATCTGTGTCCTCATCTGACCTCAGCAGGCACCAGGCATACATGTGGTTCATAGAAAGACATGCAGACAAAATGTCCATTCAAATAAAAAATTAAAATTGTGTGTATGTGTGTGAGTGTGGGTTTGCACATGTGAATACAGTGTCTGCAGAGAGCAGAAGAGGGCATCAGATCCCCTGGAGTCGAAGCTGCAGGCAGTTGTGAGCCTCCTCATATGGGAGTGGGTAATCAAGCTCTCCTAACTACCCTGTTTATTTGCTCTGTTTTTTATGTCTGAATGATTGCACTCTTCCTTCTTCAGCTGTACGGAGTCCACCAATGAGCCCTTGACGACTGCCTTATTTATCTCTGATACTGCGTTTCTCATTGTTCATTATTTGTTAGATTTTTTTCCCCCTAGCTTTGCTTAAATTACCCTCCAATTCTGTGTATTTTAAAATTCTATGCAATTTTTTAATAGTTATTTAAACTTGGCATCCTGTAGCTCCAACATCCACACCACATCTGAGCCTGGGTCTCAGTCTATTAGTAAGATATTAGTCTTACTATATTTATATTTTTACATGTTTTTTTTAAATGTTACTTTTTGTGTGTCCCCTGATATTTTGTTGAAATTTGGACAGATTATTGGGGACCAAAACCACACAGACAGACACTTTTTATGAGAACAGACACTTTTATTACGAGAGGAGACGGGAAGGGCTGGGTATGAACGCCTGCACTGTGGTTTCTCAGATGACAGACTCCTCACTTTCCCCTAGTGAGGCCTCGAGTGTGGGAAGCTGCTTCACAGAGGGTCATCTCTGGGTCGCTCCTGCTCTGGCTTTGCTGCTTCTCTTCCTCTCTGATGGCTAGAAAGACACTTTTGCTTCTTCGTCTGTTTTATCCCAAGGTGTTTTTCTTTTCCACTAAGGTACGTGGAGGTAAAGGAGGCATCCTGAACTACTCCAACTGAGCTTCAGTCTTGGGCAGGTACAGTTAAGGAACTTGGGCCGGTGGCCTTCTCAAGAACGCTGCCCTCCTTCAGCTGGAATGATGGCCTCAAAACTCACCCCATCCCCTTCCAGATATAGCTTTTTGTTTTTGATTTTCTTTCCCAGATAAAGTAGATTTGCAACCACGTCTTCAGGTTACTTGCCTTTTTTTTTTTTCAGATTAAGATTTCTTTTATTTTCTTAAAGGTAAAGAGAAAGGATCTGCCTGTGGGTCTCATAGTATTCCTGTAGAAAGAGCTTACGAAGGACCGTGCACACTTTCACACCGGATCCCCTAGTCTCCATTACACCATGTCTTATACTATTCTGAAGGAAAAGCCTACAGGGAATTGTGAATTCCTTTTCTCTGGGTCTCTCAGTCTCCAATACACTCCTCAAGTCCAGTCTTCTTCCAAGCTGTGTGAATGGTTCTGATGGGCCCTCTCCCTCTAGTTTTAAGGTTAATGGTGTGTTTCCTGCAGACTTCATTCTCCAAGGAATCCATGAACCGTGTCAAGATTGAGCAATTGAGCTGAAAGACAGGTCAGAAGCAGTGTGTTAATTGAGCTGAAAGACAGGTCAGAAGCAGTGTGTTAATTGAGCTGAAAGACAGGTCAGAAGCAGTGTGTTAATGACAGAAAATCAAAATAAGAAGGGAATATGGAGAGGATAACTTGGGCTGTCGAAGCTCTGGGGGAGAGTAGTCACATTTTTAAAAAATGTGAGTTGCACAAGGAGAGAACAGAATGTCACGGAGATAACACTTGACGAGATAAGGCTCAGGATGGTGAAAGACATCAAGACATTAATTAAGAAATTCCTAGGAATGTCAAATAACCAAAATAGGAATGCAAACTCCTCGTATATCTAAATACCATGCACCAAAGGAAGACAACATAAGGAAAAGTTGCTGATCTTTAGATCAGCCCAAGGTAAAAAAATACAGGAAATCAATAAGTGGTTGCTCCTACCTGTGTGAAGAAATTGCAGTGACCACTAAAAGTGACCACATTTGTTTGAGAAACATCGAGGCAACTGGGTGCCCACAGCAGCAGCGACAGAAACAATTCACGCCTCTGACAAAGCTTGTCTCCTTCCTCTGCTCAAGGACAATTGGATTTTCATTACAAGCATTTTTTTCCTATTTTTTTTATGACAAATTTCTCCTGGATCATATAATTACACACTATAAACTGCAACTAAAACGTTAACCAAACTATTAGGGGAAATACTGACCCACTCATGCAGCCCCTTTAGTGTGTGGTGGAATATGGACTAAGAAAGGTCTATCTGCCTTCAAAAGAAGATTGAGCATGAGAATTTTAGATAATTCTTTTCTAACTTTTTGTTGCTGATCTATATATCCACTCCTTTGCCACCCATCACTGCATAAGAGAGAAAAATTCAGGGTGTCATGGGACCTCAGGCAGGAAGTAGATGTCTGTCCCTTGGGCGGGGGAATGGTCTCTGAGCAGTATTGAGGAGGTGTGATGAGAAGAAGAAAATGATGAGCAATTGCCTTAAGGTAGCTTTTCTCCATGTCTTTGTAGAAATGCCCCATATATTTCTTGAGTTGCACAATGTCTGTCCAAAGTTTACATCTTGGGTTGGTCCTTTATATTAATTATAATGATGCTGAAGATAATTTCACTTCCGATGTGAAGAAGGTGTCCTTGTAGATTACTCCAGAAGAGGAACCACTTTGAAAAACAGTTTTATCTCTCTTGCTTCTCTTCCTTTCTTAGTCATTATTTATTTGGCTAGAAAATATAATCTCATGTTTTTGTATGATCTTTTGCTTCTTCCTTTTTTGTTTTTCATAGCCTAGAACATAAATATGTCCCCTAGTGTTCTAGAATATTTAATATTTAAGCACTATCACATTATGATGAAATAAGCATTTTTTTTCTGCTGGGCTTCTTCCAACCCAGGGGAATTTCTCTCGGTGGGATCTGTTGACAGTGTTTCATCAGGGGCTGGGAAGGGGCCTCAGCCGGCTAAGTGCCTGCTTCACAAGCAGGAGGACTTGGGTTCAGCTCTCCAGAACCCATATAAAATAGCCATGCCCAGTGGCACGTGCCTACACGACAGGACTGGAAAGGCAGACATGGGGTTCTCTGGAGCTTATCTTCCAGCCAGTGTGGTCAAATAGGTGAGCTCCAGGTCTGTGGAGCCAGCCTGCCCCAAAATAGAAGATGGTCAATGACCGATGAAGATGCTCAACATTGGCCTCTGGCCTCCAATTTCACACACAGTTGTATCCACCCACACATATTCACTCCCACACAAACATGTAAACACACAGGAGCAGGAAGAGGAAGAGGAGAAGGAGGAGGAGAAAGAGGAGGAGGAGGGAGAGGAGGAGAATGAAGAGGAGGAGAAAGAGGAGGAGGAAGAGGAGGAGAAGGAGAAAGAGGAAGAAGAGGAGGAAGAGGAGGAGGAGGAAGAGGAGGAGGAAAAGTTTTGTGGTGGCCTGGATCCAATCAGAAAACCCACAATTGATTTATTGGGGTACATTTAATATCTTGAGCTATAAATAATAAAAGAGTAACAGAAATTCTAGATGGCATCTTAGATTTGAGTTCATCCTCAGGGAAGGGCAAATTTGGAATGGGATCATTTCCTGGCGAAAGTATGATTTAATCACCTGATAGGAATTTGTTGTTTTGTCCAGACTGGAATGAGTTTGCAGTTAACCAACAAATAACTCAACAGTTTCCTTAGTGTAGACAGAGAGTGGGAAGTCAGCAATGGTCCCACTGCTAATGTGCAGTGAAGTTCAGGTCCAAGCTGGGGCAATGTTCTTCAGGATGCATGAATTTTACAGGAAAAAAAGGCACACAGCCACAGGAGGCTGCCTGTGCCCAGGTTTGGCCAATGGGAAAAGCATGTAATGTGGGTGAGCATCTACTTTTCTTGGCCAGAAAGTGTCTATGTTGTAAATTCAAGGATGCAGGCCTGGAATGTACATGCTGTGAGTCTGTGTCCACACCAGAGATGGCAGGATGCCTCTTGCTGCTGCAGTGACTCTCTTGCTCCCTCTGCTGAGAAACTTAACACATTGTTCTTGTTACAGGAGAATTGCTTAAAGATACTGTGTTACCACCAGGCGCTTTCAGAATCAACAACCAAGGACAAGCAACACATATTTTGCTCATTGTTCAACCTTCAGCACCAAAATCGATACTTGTGTCTGGAATATATTATATCATGATTGATATATTTTGGGTTACTAAACATTCTTTCTTAATAAGGAACATATAAAAAGTCATGTCATATATAGTACTTTCTGCAGTGATTTATTAATTTTTATATGGTGATTTAGTATTGGAGATTGAACCTAGGGCCGCAAACAGGGAAGGCAAGCACTTTACCTCTATATTGTATATTCAGCCTTCATTTTAGACTTTATTTTGAATCAGGATCTCACTGAGTTGTTCAGGCTGGCCTTATATTTACTTTCTAGCCCAAGCAAGCCTTGAACTTGTGAGGCTTGAGCCTTCCAAATAGCTGGTATTATAGGCATATACTACCAGGTCCAGGTGATGTGAGGATCTGTCAGTCATTGCTTTCTTTTCTTTTTTAAAATTTATTCTTCTCTCACACACATTATATCCTGACCAGTTTCCCCTCCCTTCACTCTTCCCAGTTCTGCTCCTCACTTCCCCTCTCTCTCGGATCCACCCCTTCTCAATTTCCCTTCAGAAAAGAGCAGCCTTCCCAAGATATCAGCTGAACATGACGTAACAAGTTACAGCAAAGCTAAGCACAAATCCTCATATCAATGCTGGATGAGGCAACCCAGTAGGAGGAAAAGGATCCCAAAAGCAGACAAAAGAGTCATAGACGCCTCTACTCCCACTGTTGGGATTCCCAGAAGAACACTAAGCTACACAACCATAACATATCTACAGAGGACCTAGCTCAGACTTATACAGGCTCCCTGAATGTTGCTTCATTCTCTGTGAGCCCCAATGAGCCCTACTTAGTTGATTCTGTGTGCAGTGTTCTGTTGTTGTCCTCCAACATTCTGGCTCCTATGATCCTTCCTCGTCTTCCATGAAATTCCCTGAGCTCAGCCTAATGTTTGGCTGTGGGTCTCTACATCTGTTCCCATCAGTTGCTGGATGAAGCGTCTCTGATGATGACTGGGCAAGTCACTGATCCATCAGTAAAGCATTAGGAATCAATTTATTGACTTTTTATTTTTTACTTTGCCGGTCATGTTTTGCTCTCCTCTAGGTCTCCGAGTCATCCAGTCTCTGGTTCCTGGCCATTCAGGCAGTGTCAGGTGTTGGATCCATTTCAGCATGGACCAGTCATTGGTTGGCCACTCTCACAGTTTCTGTGCCTCCATTTCCCCAGTACATCTTGCAGGCAGGGTAGATTGTAGAGCAAAGGTTTTGTAGCTGGGTTGGTGTTCTAGCTCCACCACTGGAAGCCTTGGCTGGTTACAGAAGATGGCTGGTTCAGCTCGGCATCCACCATTCCTAGAAGTCTTTGCTAGGCTTACCCTCATAGTTCCACATTGTCCCCCACACCAATGTCCTCCAATTCCAGCCATCTCTCCCAGTATTCTCTCTCTACACCCCCATCCTTCCTGTTCCCACCCCCATCTGAACCCAGTTCATCTGTAAAATCTATTCTATTTCCCTTCCCAGGGAGAACCATGCATCCCTCACCTCTCTGAGCTCTCTTTGTTACTTAGCCTCTGGAGGACCTGTCAGTCATTTCTACTAGAAGATATGCACGTGGACAGCATGTCTACAACTTACCATCTTAAACTTTAGTAATATGACTAAATTACTACTTTAGGCTAAACTGTATCCTCAGTGCATCTACATGTACCCCAAGCCAAGGGAAATCGGCTGGGCACAGAGAAACTAACTCTCCATGAGCACATGTCCTTACACGCAGACTCTAACAACGTAAATTCAGAGGAGAGAAAGAAGTCAAACTATGGTGGCCAGAAGCCTTGGAGGTGTGAAATGAAGAACACTTTTCCAACAAACATAAAGTTTCAGTGACATAAGGAAAAATGCTTAGAGACACATGGTATAGTCTGGTCATCATTTCCCAAACAAAATATGTTTAAACATTATTAAAATGTTAGGTTTTCAATACTCTCATTAAAATCAAAGGACTAGAATGTAAGAATAGGGAAGCTTTATTTATCCTCATACAGTCATCCCAGAGATGGCAAAACACAATATCCTCCCATATATGTATAACATTATTATTTGCCAATTAAAATTGAAGTGATGATACATTTTATTCCATTTAGAATGCCCCATACTGCCTTCAAAAATTTACAAATGTAAACTTTATTCAATCATTTTGTTATAATAAAAATGAATTATTGGAAAATGGTGAGAAGCTTCAGAGATGGGACTGGGTTAGAGGGTTTCTAGTCAGGAAAGCTCACCCTGATGAGAAACAACTGTCTTATTTTCTTACTGTCCCCCTTAATAGGTCTAGAATTAAATATTTTTGCAAGTCACTCTGACCTTAGCATCTAGAAAAATCTCTGGAACCAGAGAGTATATCCCAACTGAGTGACTGAATAGATGAAATGTTTTCTCGAACTCTAACCTCCAGCAGTATGGCAGAAAGCACTCCCCTCCTACAGTCATTGCTGGGCAAACAGAGGCCTCCCCCATGCAGCTTTGCTGGTGTGAGGTCACAGCTGAGATGCCAGATATCAGATTCATTTTACCTCTCAGCCAAATCACCCAGAGTCTCTCTATGGAAGTGTCAGTTACACGGAGGAGGCAAGTGAAGCTGATCACTTATTCTTGTACACCACTTCTCTAAAGGCATGCCCACCGAAGATGAGCATGCAGGCCTGCTTCTCTCTTTCAGATGGGCCTCTCTGGATGGGAATGTGATTGGCTGTGTCCATGTATACATGACTGTCTGTAGGCAGAGTTCTAGGTGCCGGTCCAAGGATGGTGGGATGTGAGGGATGTAGCCACCAGGTGGTATACAAAGTTCCGAGCCATATGTCAGGAAATGGAGACCACAGAGCTAGATTCATCTCAGCTTCTCGATTTCATCTCCAACTTTGGGTCTACTTCTACATTTCAGTAGTAAGAGGAATAAATAAAATTTCCTCAGTTTTTGACAGGCCTTCTTCTGCAGCTCCTTGAAGAGGAGAATCCATCTAAAAACCAAGTTGAAAACTCTCTAGCAGGCAGAGCACCACCCTACCCCAAGCAAGCATGCTATTCAATCCCATATAGGCTATTTGTATGATGTGTTTGTAGGTGAGTGTGTGTGTGTGTGTGTGTGTGTGTGTGTGTGTGTGTGTGTGTGTATGTGTAGGGGTGTGTTGGCTTGTATAGGTGTGTGTATGGAGTTGTAGGTTGGTGTGTGTAGGTGTAGGTCAGTGTGTAGAAGTGTGGAGGTATGTGTTGGTGTGTGTATGTAGGCATATGTGTATGGAGGTGTGTGTATTATGTTTATGTGTGTTTATGATTACACACGTGTATGTACATGTGTTATAGCCAGATGTCAGTCTCAGGAACTATCCATCTTGTTTTTGAGCCAGTGTGACTTTCTAGGATCTTGAGTTTGCCAAATGGGTTAAGCTGGGTGGCCAATGAGATCTTGGGGTCCACCGGTCTCTGCTTCTCTGGGATAGGGTTACAGGAACTCACAGAAATGCTCACCTTTTCCATGTGGGTCAAATCCAGGTCCCCATTGCAAGTGCTTTACTAATGAAGCTTTCTTTCCAGCCTCTGGTAGTCTTTAGGAACTTAGAAGCTGATGATTTAGGGAACGTGGAGAACAGGAAGGTCATTAAAACAACAAAAACGTCCAACTTCAGTTTACTCAAAGATCCACTAAAGGGCATGTTCCTTCACTTCCTGGTAGAAGAGGACATGATTTGGGGGTACATAATTCTTAGTATAATTTCTGCTTTTCATAGGTTGCTGTTCTTCACCAAAAAGAGGAATGCTGGTACTTTGTATGAAAACTAGGCTAGATCTCTGGGCAGCTATATCCCATATTTCTGCATTTTCTACATGTTCACTACAGTACTGTTCTTCTCCAGGGTAAGAACCCCAGAGACATCTCCTGAAGGTATAGAATAACTACTTTGGGACAGTGCTACTCCATTTAAATTTTTGACTACTTATGGGAGTTATTTGTATTTAAGATAAAATAAAAGCCAGAAGCAGCATCCACTGAATCCATATTTGGCATCTGGGAGGCATTAGGACAAGTTGTTTTGATCTTGTCACTGGGGGAATAGTACTCTGTGCTGAAATTTATAATAAATATATCTATAAGAGGAAAGAGCCACACTGAATTGTCTGGATTTCCTCTATATATGTATGTAATACATATATAATATATAAATGTAAAACTTCTTTGATTAGTTATATTTCTAGTTTTTTTGCTCTATTGTGAATAGGATTTTTTCTAATTTTGTTTAAAGCAAGTGGATCATTGGTATTATTTATTTTTATAGATGAGAGCTATGAAACAGATAAATATTAGTATATATTTCTGGCTACACATGTATCAAATGAGAACAATAATCCTGTTGTTAAATATGAAAATCCAGTGTTGATGGATTAGAAAATACAAATTATTTACCACCTTATTTAATTTCCTGCAATATCCAGTCACATTCCACTGACATTGCATCCAAATATGAAGCAGGGAGCACTGAATACATTGCTTTTAATTTACTTTATTTAAAAGATTTTTGTCTTATAGTAAGATGAATGTATTGGGTATATATTTGACAAATGTAATATATCTTATAGTCTTCTCTATAGAACTGGATATAAATTTGATTAAGATGCAAAGAACGGTGAGGGAGGAAGGAGAGGTGGGAGGAAGGAATTAGAGAGAGAGAATATAAGTGGAATTTGATCCATGTGTTTATACAGAACATATATCTTTACATACAATATCAGATTGGTACTGTAATGGTAAAAGTAAAATGCTGTGGAACCCCGAGTGGCTGCAGCAGGCAGCAGGCCATGAGATCATGCTGCAGGTTCCCGAAGTGGCAGCAGGCAGCGGGTCCTGAGAACAGCGGGTCCCAATAGCAGCCAGCCAGTCCCAGGCAGGGATGGCACAGTTCCCAGAGTGGCTGCAGCTGGTCACGGGTCCCAGGCAGGGAGCCACATGGTGAGTGAGAGACCTCGATGGGGCAGCCAGTCCCATGAGGAGAGACAAACAGATGGGCATGCCTCGCAGGTCTCCAGACCACGCTCTAGATCTCCGAAGGCAGCTGGTCCCTGCCAAGGAGGCACGAGGGCGGAGAGAGACAGAGACATGGATAGGCACGCCATGCAGAGTGAGGTTGGATATTTAGTGGGTTATGGAAAGGAACAGGAGAAGGGAGAGGAGCAAAGAGGGAGGGAGAAGGGGAGAAGTGGGGAGAAGGGAGAGATAGGAGCTGCCTCTTCAAGAGAGAGACAGAAAAGGAAGGGACTCAGGCTGGAAGCTGAAGATCGGCTTGCCTCTGTGGACAGGGGAGGGGGTGGGCATGGCTTGTCTCTTAAAGGGACAGAGCAGACCATCACAGGCACTGTTATTTAATAGTACAGGGACAAAGGGAGAGGGAAAAACAAGACATCTGAAGTTCTTGAAGAAAATAAAAAGCATTGTATACCTGACAATGGATGCAAAGCAGTCAAATCACAGAAAACACTAGTTAGCGAAGTAGTAACACACATGAAGAAGTAATTTTATTCACCTAGGCGACAACTGGTTTTGTTTACATACTGTCAAAGCTTCTGTACTTTGCACTGCCTTTATGTAAAGTCTTGAGTGTGGCTACAAAACACAAGGGTTGTTGACCATTAAACACTTGATTTATTTGTTCAACATCTGATACTGTGATAGAGATAGAGAACCAGTTCCTGAAAAATTAAACTGAATTTACACACACACATGCACACACACAAACACACACACACACACACACACACACACACACACACACACACACACACCAGACATTCTGATGTTTTCTCTTGGTGTCTGTCACTACAATCAGTGCAGATTTTCTGGAACATTTTTCTCTTGTGTGCTGATGGCATTAAACCTCCTTTCAGTGATGCTGGAGATGCTGTTCCTGTCACCAGAGAGCTTGAAGGTATGATCATCACAACCTGGTACAGTCAACCAGATGCCATCACATCACCCACTATCCTTAGAGCTCCATTTTTTTTAACGATATTGTGTCACTACTACCAGCACATGCTCTTTTATCACTGGATTGGATTTCATATTTCATTTTCATATTTTGCTCTTTATTAATTTTAATACACAAAATAATGGGTGCTACAAATTTTTCATATATCATAGCATTTTGCTTATATTCCTTTGACAGAGTTTTACAAACAGTAAATCTTTCCTTATCACCATAATAAACATTATTATTTCCTTGTGGAAAAACCCTGTTAGTCATTCTTTTTTCATATATTTCGCAATAGATATGCACACCCTAGTTGAGAAATCAAAACTCAGTTAACGGTTTTATAGAAAAAAGCAGACGCTGAGATTTTCAGAAACTCATACCATACCCTTTATGATCTAGAAAGGTAAAAGAAGAAGCATGCAAATTGCAACTGAGTGTGGAGTGGGTGTGGGATGAGAACCGGGTCTGAACAGACTGAGGCTGGGTGTGGGGTGAGTCCTGAGTCTGGACAGACTGAGGCTGGGTGTGGGGTGAGTCCTGGGTCTGGACAGACTGAGGCTGAGTGTGCGGTGGGTCCCGGGTCTGAACAGACTGAGGTGCTCTCCCAGAGCCTGGCCTTCATCAGACACAGACAGCAGGCATTGCAGGCTGGAAGAAGGTAGGTGCAGACAATTGTCTTCTTAGGTTTTTGGCATGATGGCTTTTAATGTACTGGATGAATATAGGCCATCTAGATGGAAAAATGAGATCACTACACACTCTAGTATTTTGAACTTGAGTTGAGTGCACATCTAAATGCACCTTGGGAGGCAGTTTTTGATGCAAAGAATAAGGACAATGAAAAGACAAACACTTGGTAAATTGGCAGCAATATTTTCTCCTCCATGGTCTATGACCTCACCAGGCAGGTGGCTAGATTTAATAGCACCAGGCATGATTTCATGCTATTGAATATTCTGTAAGGCCATCTACATAGTGCTTGGCTACCCCCAAGATATAAGTGCCACTATTGTACCCTTGAGGATATCTTGCCATATTCACCCCTAGATGAAAACTATAGACAATTACTGACTCTTAAGAGAGGCAGAATCAGTCTTCTCTAACAATGAACTCCCAGCTGGGTTTTCCAACACCAGGAGGTTATCACTAAACAATATTCATATGAGAAACACTAAATGGACCCCACAGGTTATATGTTTATTTATATATATATATTCATATTCTATATTGAGATGTTCTATATAATCATATGCATATATAACAAAAATAAAGAAGAAGAGGTCATAAATATTAAAGTGTGTGTGAGAACATGGAAAAAAGTTGGAGGGAAGAAAGGTGGGGTATAAATGATGTAAATACAATACTCAAGTATGACATTCTCAAAAATAAAATAATAGCATTTAAAAAGGAAGGTAAAAGAAAGACAAAGGCCCCATCTTAAATTGTTGACTGAAAATTTTGTGCACATTTAATAATCTTCTGCCATTATATTCATCTCTGTCTCCTACATATTATCTCTATAACCCATCAGTTAAGACAATATCTGTTCCATGCAGACTTAGTGGAGATGCAGAGGATGGAGGCTGAGTGCCCAGCCAGATGTGCTTAGTCTGCTCCCGAGATGGACTGTGACCTGGACTAGGTCTCCAAGCATCTCTGGCTTCATTTAGGGGACACATAGGCCATGAGCTAAAGTCATTGATGCAGATGTTTATCAGTGGAAGACTCAGGGCAAACTTTTAGCAGTATGAAGATCAGAAAGAAGCTTGGAACAATTGTGCCCAATGCACTCTTTACAGGCACAGTCACGGTAACCCAGAGAAAGTTAGTAACCAGAAATTCACATCTTAATGAAAGAGCCAGAAGTAAACTCCAGATTATCGGGTCTTTGGCCAGGCTTTTCCTTGCTCATTTTTCATTTCTTGACCATCATCAATTACCAACAAACTTGAGATTTAGGTTGTGTGTGTGTGTGTGTGTGTGTGTGTGTGTGTGTGTGT